>CM055733.1:17460610-17745610 GCA_029465975.1 Dallia pectoralis | reverse complement strand
CTCCACTCCCTCTCTCTTTCCCACTCCCAGTTACTCTTGTTTGGTTAGCTGACCTACAGCCGTCTCTACTACTATGGCAGAACCACCCTGGAACAGAGGAGCGTAGGTACAGACTCTTGGGTACGTACGTCCCTCTGCCCTGACAGAGACACAAGAATAAAGGTGATTGAAATCAGGCCCGAGCCACACGTGTTTCTGAGCTGTCGGGTGTCCCAGGGAGCGGGGTTAGTTTCAAAACTGATCAATATCAACTGAACACGAGTAGGTCGGTAACCTGAAGCCGCCGTCTTTTCTTTCTCTCCTCTGTTCCTTTCTCTCTCTCTCTCTCTCTCTCTCTCTCTCTCTCTCTCTCTCTGTGTCTCTGTCTCTCTGTTGTTATGTCGTAAGGTTGGGGATTTTGTTATCAGTCGAGTGTGAATAGACTGTGACGGGATACAGTTTGACACGGGTAGGGAGAGGACTGTGTTAAAGCGCCACCTAGTGTCACGGAGCTGAACCTCACCTGAAACACAAGCCAAGGCAGCGTGGCAAAACCCCAGGTCCAGTGGCAACTCCTCTGGTTAGACTCTCACTGGATGGACTGTGAACTACTGCTGTTCAAACTGTAAATATACCAGAGCGGCATATCTACATATAGGACTGTGCATGGTGTTTTTTGTGTAAACAGGGATATCGTTATGGAGTCACTTGTCACAGCAGGTAGCAGCTAATATCACTCATCAGGAATGAAGCATTGCTTAAACTAATACTGTAGGTGGCAGTGGGACTGTCCCCGTGAGTTTGCCGGCAGGTATACAATTAGAGGTATGAGATCATTTCACCGTCACCAGCCACCAGCAGCCGGCCAGTGACAAAAGCCTCAGATAATTACCACACGTCAATGACCAAAGTTTCCACAGTCATTCAATGTGCCCTTGAATCTAACACTGTCAACACAGATTCATCGCTGACATTTGCTTCGAGTTAAAGCCATAGCCGCCCAGGCTCGGCGATCAGGCGTCTGACAGTGACATGCCGCTGTCACAAAGCATAAAGGTAATATCCACTGAGAGCCCCCTCCCACACCCCACACCCCCCACCCCTGTCACTCCGACCCCCTGGCCTCAAGGCACCTCCCTAGACCATTTATTTTTATCACAACAATGGAAATTAGCATTATACAAACGCCTGCGCGCCGGGCCTCCTGCCAGGGTGTTTGTCGAGTCCAGAGTGACAGTGTCACCTTATCTGAGATTATGTCGTATCGACAGGGAAACGAAGCGGAGCGAGATAGCTGAGGGATTTTCTCAGGACTACTGACGTGCCGTGTTTTGACGCGCTGGAGGAATTCTGGGAGGGATTATTCAATAATTCTTAAAGTATGTTTTCTGGAACCGAACACAGCGGTCTGACACGTTTGTGGAACATGGGTTCTGTTTGGCCTCCTGGAAGTCAACAGTGAAACTGCAGTTTGTGTTGTCTGCTTTGCATCAAAACATTCTCTGGGAAAACTGAGCTTTTCCATTTACTGACTGAAACAATTCGATGTTTTCACGTTTCCGTCGGGTTTATTGGCTGACACATGTGTTCACTGTAACCAAATGCATCGGGTCCCCAGGGAACCATGAATCGTCATCTGTTGAACATGAAATCACAGATACCATACATTTGTGCGTTCCTCAATATATTGTGTTTAAATGCAGTTGGTCCCAGTAAAGCTCAGAAATGTGTTCGTCATTTTGCATCATGTTTGGAGTAGGTTGTTTTGGCTTGGGCACAGCTTCTTGTTAGTCCATGAATTGACATAAACTCACATTAAACAGACATCTGTTGTATACAATAGCTGCGTTCAGAAGACCAATTCGGAACTTTTTTTCTCACTAATCTGTCCTTCGACCAATCAGCCTGGAGAAATATGTGATCCTTAAAATGTATCAGATTTGTGTATAACCAGCATGCTTCAAGGTGCAAAAAAAGGTGTTTTTCCCAAACAGCCACTGATGGCTAATGTGCATTGACTGTATCTCCTCACTGTACTTCCTGTTGTGAAACCGCCCCATTGGTCAGCTGACCCAATCCCGGAATGCTCAGTGACATGGCTGAGTCAACAAGAAACGTAATCTGATGTGGAAGTCCAAAATGTCGTTTCTGCCTGTTTGAATATCTGCTAGAGGACTGGGTCCATGTTATGTACGTGTGTATACTGTATGCATATAAATGAGTGTAAATGTGTGTGTGTGTGTGTTTGTATGTGGTATGTATGTCTCTGTGCCAAGCTGTGTTGTGTGTGTATCGTATGTAGGCTGTGTTGTGTGTGTATCGTATGTAGGCTGTGTTGTATGTGTATTGTTTGTAGGCTGTGTTGTATGTGTATCGTTTGTAGGCTGTGTTGTGTGTGTATCGGATGTAGGCTGTGTTGTGTGTGTATCGTATGTAGGCTGTGTTGTGTGTGTATCGTATGTAGGCTGTGTTGTGTGTTTATCGTATGTAGGCTGTGTTGTGTGTTTATTGTATGTAGGCTTGTGCACTATTAAATACAGTCTTGTCAGAGAGGTCTTCCAGAAGAGCAGGTTTCAGGAGCTTGGACGTGGGTGAGGACAGGACAGATGTTGACTGCTCGCCTGCTCACACACTCAGTGAGCAGCATTAGCAGCACAAACACACACCCACCCACACACACACATACACACACACACACACATATACATGCGCGCACGTATGCCAACAAACACACTCACAGAGAGATGCACACTTAAGAAATGCCAAACATGTTCTAGTTTGAGCGGCAGGAGTGATGCTCTGATAACTGTGATTAATTGAGAGCATGGTTGATGGTGTGTGTGTGTGTGTGTGTGTGAGACAGTGGTCCGTGTGAATGAGACAGTGGTGTGTGTGTGAGACAGTGGTCCGTGTGTGTGAGACAGTGGTGTGTGTGTGAGACAGTGGTCCGTGTGTGTGAGACAGTGGTGTGTGTGTGAGACAGTGGTCCGTGTGTGTGATTCAGTGGTGTGTGTGTGAGACAGTGGTGTGTGTGTGTGAGCCAGTGGTGTGTGTGTGAGACAGGGGTGTGTGTGTGTGTGTGTGTGTGAGACAGTGGTGTGACAGGCTAACCACTTTGGCACTGTCTTCTGAAGGTGCTGTATTGTCATATTGATAATCAGTTGTTATTGCTCTTTTCCTGTACAGCTAAAAATACATAGTTCAATGTATGTACCCCTACCAGAAAATTAATGTATTAAATATAATCCTAATATTTCCCAATGCTGCAGGTTTTATTTCCTGGCGTAAACTAAGATATGTAATCTGTTTGCTTGATGTGGAACTGCTTCAGCTGGTCCCGGTTGGGTAGAAGCCTCCAGTAGAGTTTCACTGAAATAAGGCCTCTTTTAACTGGGTTTCTGTCGGCTCTGTTATCGCCGAAAATAGGCTTTTGAAATTGACTTTGACACTAGGACATTTGAATGTTGTTGTTTTTCAATCCCTCATAGTAGTCATGAGGGAACACATATATGTTTATAAGACACAGGCATATCGTCAATTTGACATTACAGAAATGACACATCTGCTTTGTGTTTAGTCAAACATGAAGGAGTGTCACAACAAAGCCCATCTCTCCTCGCTGTCCTCCCTTTTGTCTTTTAGAGGTATCTTCTAACATTCTTCAGAAAGAAATAAATTATTCCCAACCAACGGTGGCAGCTCAATTCTTTTAATCATGAAAAAAATCTCAAATTTCTAATTGTAATTTTCTATTCGGAGAGCAGAAAGAAAAATGCAGTGATCATACATTTAAAGTGCTTGATTGCGTTGAAATAAACCTACTGTAGTTTATAGTAGAAGAGTATCTTCTTGGATGGACAGGAAGAAATGTTATGTACAGGAACTCACCCCATTACATTTCATGAACTACATAATACATGCACTTTTTGGGATTTACTGTAACATTTATTTCAATGTCAAGGGTATCACAGAAACAAAATGCTCCATTAAAATATGTATCTTATCTATAGAAAATATGACATGAGTTTATCTGTGTGCATGTGTGATTCTGGGTATGTTTGTGTGTTTCTGTGTATGTCTCTGTGTGTGCGTGTGTGTTTTTGCGTGTATGTGTGTGTGTGTGTTTCTGTGTGTGTGTTACTGTGTTTGTGTGTGTGTGTTTCTGTGTTTGTGTGTGTGTTACTGTGTTTGTGTGTGTGTGTGTTTCTGTGTTTCTGTGTGTGTGTTACTGTGTTTGTGTGTGTGTGTGTTTCTGTGTGTGTGTTACTGTGTTTGTTTGTGTGTGTGTGTGTGTTACTGTGTTTGTGTGTGTGTGTGTTTCTGTGTGTGTGTTACTGTGTTTGTGTGTGTGTGTTTCTGTGTCGTTCTGTTTGTTTCCTCATCTCCGTTCTGTTTGTTTCTGTGCGGTGTGGATCCGTTTTGGGGGTTTTCCACTCAAAGCCGAGTCTTTTATTTGATTTGCGGTATAAACACATCCTGGTTAAATTACATCCACATGGTAATATAGTGGCTTCTCTGAGGCCTTGGCACGGAGCAGGGCAACACAACAACACCAGCATCACCTTGACCTCAGATGCAGATATCTGGTGACAACATAGAGTGTGGAATGTTATTATAAATAAAGAAATACAACTAAAATCTCAGATCCGCTGAGGCATCACAGAATTAGCGCTAATATTTTCTATTTTTATCAAAGTATTTAAGGCCATTGGAATGCCGTCAACCCTCCCGATGACAGCCTTCTGTCGTATACTCATCACGGACGTTTTGTTTTTTCTTCTTTCTTTCTGTTTAAGATCATTTATCCGACACAAAGAGATGGCTACATTTTCACGTCTTCCGAAAGTAGGGATTAGGGAGTTGAAAGGTTACGTCGTAAGTCAACATTTGCTCTTCAGCTTAACGTCATGATTGAGCTCTGTAATTATCTAACATTAGCTCTAACCTCCCTTTAACTAAAAGCTTGTCTCTTCTCAATCCCCTTTGATGAAACAAACTCGGACAGAAAGTTACTTTCCTTTTGGGTCGACCATGTTTTTACTAATAATGGAATATAAACGTCTTTGTTCATTTCCTAATGTGGGAAATTTGGTCATCAAGTATTTTCAACTGTGCAGAGGCATCTTGTGGCCTTGAAGACTTTGCGTTGATTTGTGTTGGGGTGTATAAACCCCCATTAAAAATTCCCAACCCATTGGCACAGGTGAGATCCAATACATTGTGTGAGATGCAGTTGTTTTCTAAGAAGACGGATAATAGAGATTTGCCTTATGACAGTGCAGTGTGGCTGTAACCCTTTAAAGAGCCCCTGTAAGACCATCAGCCCTGAACAAACAGACGCAGTAAAAAACGGAGTCCATTCTGTTGTTATTGTGTTTCCCCGACAGTAATCCTCAATAAATTGGGGTATTTTTCCTAATATTCGCTAAAATCTCAGACCGAATCCGTCTCCGACCATCTGGATCCAATAGAGGTGGAGGGTTGGAGCGCAGACCAGGACTCTGGATCCAATAGAGGTGGATGGTCTAGGAATGATGGAAGCCAGTTACAGCCTTTCTTCACAGAGGTTGTTTGTTACGGTCTTCTCACATGATCAAGAGACCTTACGTGTCTTCCATCCGAACTGAAACATGACTGACTTTGTGTCTTATCCAACTTATTGTTTTAACGTTTATACATTTGTGTCCCGACGGTTCAGATCTTCCCAACGATATGTTGGGTTGAATGTACCTTATCTAGTTTGAAAAATCTTGTGGGATTTACCAGATAATATGTGTACAACAACCAGGCAGACAACATGGCAGACAACATGGCAGACAACACGCCAGACAACATGGCAGACAACACGGGAGACAACACGGCAGACAACACGCCAGACAACATGGCAGACAACATGGCAGACAACATGGCAGACAACACGCCAGACAACACGCCAGACAACATGGCAGACAACACGGCAGACAACACATCAGACAACACGGCAGACAACACGGCAGACAACACGGCAGACAACATAGCTCTAATCTAAAGTGATTATAAGTGGATGTTGTCTGGCGTGATTACAAATACAGTATCTGCCACCGTTTCCATCTCTTCACGGTGTTTGTAGACACATGACACGGATACGTTGCTTATCTTACCACATGCATTTGCGATTCACCCGTGAGTCCCCTGCTCTCCAAGTGTGTTTCATTACCCTGGCGTGGAAATACCTCATTAAATCTCACTTTTCCATACCACTTGTCCCGGTAAATAAAGTTGTTGTTTTGAGGGCCGTGCTCTGCTCTGCTCCGCTCACTGCAGTTTCGGAGGTAATTGAAAATGTCACAAGTGCAATTTAACTTGCAGTCTACCAATGTTAGTGTCTCTCTGTGTGTAACAGGTCAGAAGGAAATTAATTTTTAAAAAGGAGACCCATGAAATTGCCGTTATGATAGATGGAGTGTAAAAGCAATATTTAAATGCATTTACGCTCGTATTTCTCACCCGGTTGACGTAAAAAATGTACTTATTTTTCAAAATAAGACACAGTACGTTGCGGTTCGATTGAAGAGCCTTTTGCCGATTGGAGTTGCAGTGGTGAGGAAAATCAGCAATTCATCACTTTCTTTGTTGTGATGTTTTTCCCACCGAGTGACTCAGAATGATTTGATAAAGCAAATGTACTCACTGTCTTTGGGTCATGGTTACATTTTTTTCTCCCTATTTAAGGACTTAAATTACATTTTTCAGCAAAGATGGAAAAGGAGACGCCTTTGATCAACTTTTGAAACACGCAGTGCCCAGTGCATTCGTGAGAACTGAACTGATGAATGGGTCCGTGCACACAGAGAGTATTCAACTGCTATCTCAGTTGGCGAAACAAGCCAAGTTCTCCGGCCAAACCTTTATCTAGCCACTATGGTTCTGCGTTGTAAAGCTTCCGCGGTCTGCAGCAGACCCGGTTCTCTAATGTCCCTGACCAACTGTTACCCCTGCAACACAGAGGAGGAAGCCCTGTGTTTGGCTCTGCGTAGAACGGTGGAAGACGCTCGCCTTGGAACGGGCAGCTGCCTTCGCTCCGGTCTGAGGCCTGTGACCCACATAGACTGCCACCATCATCTCAGATGCACAGTCCCTTCTGCCGTTCTCTGTCCAGTTCCTCGACTGCCGAAGATTGATGGTGTGGCCCTGCACCTACTGGCAATACGGTTCTTTGAGGTCTTTTTGACAGAACACGGGAGGTTCTGAGCCCATCGCTGTAGTGGCTTAAAACATGGCCGTCCCACTGAGACCATCCGTATGGTGTGGACGTCCACTACACAGCGACCTAACTGGATGTGCGGAAAGAGAGACTTTTGCCTCATATTTCAGTCTCTCAGAGCTGCCGCGCTGTTCAGCTCGTTCTGCCTGGAGGGGATCGGGCAAATTCTCCCGGCCCAGATGTATTTGAGAAGAAAGAGGTTGGCGAGAGGTTCAAGGTGTCAAAAGAGAAGTTGTGTTTCAACACGAACTGTTGTTTTTGCTCATCAGCAAACCTGTCATACAGCGTTTTGATGTTTTATTCGGATATTAGCCGTCGGCGTCTTGTTTGCTAAATTCCAAATGGATTAGGACGCTCAGAACTTCCTCACTCGCAGATGATAACCCATTTTGGAAATACAGAACAATCTTGCGTTAATACACCCTCATTCTAGGCTCTGGGTTATTCGGGATAATTTGGGAATCAGACTGTCAGAATAAGGTTCATCTCAAGGGGCTGGGAATTAATGGCAATGTCCTAACACGGGGAATTAATCAATATAATTACACCCGGGAAAAGTTTTTGGAGAAAGGAATTTTCCAAATCACTGCTTCTCTCTATAATTGATACAGTCGCGATTTAGCTGATGAGACTCACCTCACAGCTGCTAATTGGAAATACGTTTTATGCCCGGGCTTTCAATTAGCATTAGAACAGAAGGTTAAGAATCATATAAAATTCATGTTGATGGTCAACTTGAAGGTTGTTCCGACTAACTGGTCATTTAACCTGGGTTGAAATAAATCAATTGTGAGCGGGGAAAAAGTGAAAAAGACGGGCCTACGCTAAAATCACCCCTTTCTCTCGCTTCAAGCAAGAAGGCGGCTCTCTCTTTTTGTCTAAGCGTGCCAGATAACACCCTCGATTGGAATAGTAACCAACATTATTCACGCGAGCCGCATTGCGTTTCCCTGTCAAGACACCAAACATATAAAAGAAACTCTCCGTGCGCTTGTCTACGTTTCCTGACAAACTAAATAGCCTGCTGCTTCCGTTCTGCCCGACCGGGCGTCTCTCAGACGGTTCTACCGAATCCAAATCCGACTCAAGTGCGCGGTGACGTACGGGTGGACAGGAGGCTGTCAGTGAGTGAAGGATGCTGGGGGATGATGTCCTTCTTCTGGTGATTGATGTTCCTCCGGGCGTCAGGCGTAATGATGCTTCCTGGGATGGGAAGAGTCTTCTCTGACATGTAAGGACTCCGCCGTTATGTGATGAAGGCCCTCCGAAGGGATCAAATTGCGAGGTGTGTTAACTGCGCACGGGAGGCATGGCAACGTCCACGATGGGACGCATCCTGGAAGACAGCGGTGCCCGAGGTGTGACGGTGAACATGGGCTCTGCAAACAGTACCGTGTGCGGCCCCCGACCCCCTGCTCTTAGAAAACACACCGCTAATGACACCTGCGTGAGACAGAGAGACTGTGCGTGTGATGGTGTAAGAATGGAGATGTACTGTATACAGTAGAGGGGAAAAACTCAACGGCGGGGAAGCAAGGCCCATGCTGTACATAATGACAGGAGAGAGGGTAGCTCAACCAGTTGTTTGATTGTTAGTCGCCTCCTCCTCTAACCTGGGCTTGGAGGCGGTTGTTTGGCCCAGTGTCAGTCTGTGGCTGGGGCCCGAGCAGTGAGCCTGAAGCCCTGCCAAGCCCAAACCCGATACGACCACTCCTGGCCTGGCCCGACTCGGCCTCCTCCTTGGCCTCCTCCTCAGCCTCCTCCTCAGCCTCCTCCCTCCCTGTGCCTTCCTCGCTCCGGCAGCAGCTGCGCTCTTTTGGCTCCTGCCGCTAGGTATACGTCCCTCTCTTCCTCCCCATGCCCCGTCCTCCTCCCTCCCTTCCTCCCTTCCTACGCCCCTTCCTCCTCCCTCCCTCCGAGTCTTTGCCAGGCACAGGGGTTGTTATAGTGCCCAGCAATTACTGAGTTGGCATGTACTCAGTTGTTTACTCACAGTCATATTCCTACTGGACTTTATTAAAACACCATCTGGTGTCAGAAATGGTGAAGTAGGAAAGGGAATAAAAACAGTAGGATGAGAGAAGTGGAGTGGCAGCGGAATGGCAGGAGTTGTGGGCCAGACTCAAGGCTTCTCCTGAAGGAAGACGGGAAGGCAGAGGGGGGGAGAGAGGGAGGGAAAGGGGAGAGAGGGGAGAGAGGGCTGAGAGAGAGGGTGGACAGAGAGAGGAAGGGTGCAGGGAAAGAGGGTGGAGAGAGGGTGGAAAGAGAGGGAGATAGTGTGGAGAGAGGCGAGGACAGAGTGTGTGGAGAGAGAGGGAGATAGTGTGGAGAGAGACGAGGACAGAGTGTGTGGAGAGAGAGGGAGATAGTGTGGAGAGAGGCGAGGACAGAGTGTGTGGAGAGAGAGGGAGATAGTGTGGAGAGAGGCGAGGACAGAGTGTGTGGAGAGAGAGGGAGATAGTGTGGAGAGAGGCGAGGACAGAGTGTGTGGAGAGAGAGGGAGATAGTGTGGAGAGAGGCGGGGACAGAGTGTGTGGAGAGAGAGGGAGATAGTGTGGAGAGAGGCGGGGACAGAGTGTGTGGAGAGAGAGGCGGGGATAAAGTGGAGAGAGGCGGGGACAGAGTGTGTGGAGAGAGGCGGGGATAAAGTGTGTGGAGAGAGAGGGAGATAGTGTGGAGAGAGGCGGGGAGAGAGTGTGTGGAGAGAGAGGGAGATAGTGTGGAGAGAGGCGAGGACAGAGTGTGTGGAGAGAGAGGGAGATAGTGTGGAGAGAGGCGGGGACAGAGTGTGTGGAGAGAGGCGGGGACAGAGTGCGTGGAGAGAGAGAGAGGGCTGTCATGTTTGTCTGATCTAATGAGATTTCTGTTCTGCACAGGAGCACGATGATTGCAAGGCAGATCACCAGCCAAATACGGACGCTACCCATTTGAATAATGTGCTCCACTATTTCTGGCTCTTCTCCGAAGATGAGGAGATAAAGGCCTGCGTTGTTTTTGATGTGATTTTAAAACAGTGTCAACGTGACGTTTATTCTCACATTCCCGGTCCATTCCACTATCTCTGGAAGTCCTGTGTACGGTCACGGTTCTGTAATGATCAGACCCAGGCCCTGACCACCGTCAAACCTTTCTGATTCTGGTCCACACTGTCCCGCTGCACGGTCCAGGTGCTTGGTGGCATGCTGGGTAATCAAGGTCTGGGCCCGCCCATGTAATGACATTCTGATGGTTATTGCATTAGCTCTAATTCGTTAAGGGAGACGTCATTTAGGATGAGAATTGGAATTGATTGGATGGTGGCTGAAGAATTGGACAGATGAATGAAGACAGAGGCTTGGATGAGAGTTTTGGCAGTCTGTGTGTGTGTGTGGGAGGAGGGGCCTAATTATTTTCAACCAACTCCTGTTTTAGACTTTATTTTTTCAGTTTGTATTGAGTCAGAACTATCACGCTCAGCAGCAGACAAGCTAAACCGACCCCTCCACATATGTGAATGCGAAGCATGTAGAGGACTATTTATTACCAATGTATTTCTACTTACAGCATATATATTCAAATTCTTCTCTTTTACCGACGTGTTTAATCGTCACAATGGCCTAACCACGTGAATTGTTAGCAGCCTTGCTACCTGTGCTTCAGTTCGTCCATGTGATGTAATTTGGACTAACTTCCACTGAATCTAGTATCTTCCGGAAACCGCAACCGTGGGAACCTGTGAGGTGGAAGACATCCGGAGCGGGGCTGTGACTGGGACATAGTTCTACTCCAGTAAGACTCAGACCTCCTTATAATTGGACACATGTGGGAGAAAATAAAGCCCTAGCTCAGAGCACATGTTCCCCTGGATATGCTTCTGCGCTGTGGACTGAAGAAAAAAATATTAGAATGGGGGAAGCCCAACAGATGGAACCTCGAGAGGGGTCGATGTAGAAAGACATAGGAAAAGAGATCGGGATTGAGAGACCACTGCAAAGGCAGAGAGAGAAAGAGAGAGATACTGCAAGAGAGAGCTCACCAGGCTGGCATCACCTCTGGTTGGGTGCGTGAATGGGCTGAGGGGGGAGGGAGGCTGGGCTGAATTGGTTCCGAGGGGCTGTTGGGCGACTGGAGAGAGTTGTATGACTGGAGGATTACTGGCGTGACAGCTTCACTGTTGGAGGAAATAGGAGCGTTCCTAAAGACAGCCGGAGGGCAGGGTGGGGCTGCTACTCAGCTGTGGTGTCGCCAGTGTCAGGGGTCAGGGGTCAGAACTCATTATACTTGGCCATCTTTCGGCGAGCCTGGGCGCCACCGCTGTCATCAGTTAGGAAGCGGGGAGAAGCGGATCAAATGAAGGATGATGGTCATTTAGACACAGTGGTGACTTAATGAAAATGTGCGTGTCAAACCCATGTCCGGGTTCAGGATATTTAAACAACATTCTGGTGCTTCACGCCGTCAAACGCACATGGCATTTGGGGGACGTGTTTAAAGACTTGTCTTCCTGAATGAACGTTTCTGAATGAGCCTAAAACCATGTATAAATATCCTAGCGCAGGTCATTTTAACTCTGTTATAACTCTTTCCCTGTTAAGATGGACACGTACTGTAGCAATTAGCACAGCGGTCTGGTTACATGTTAGTGGTGTGATGTCGACAGCAGAGCGTGGTGTGCTGTTCTGTTTTAACGAGAGTGAAATCGCCAGCCTTTAACCAACACAGTTTAACAAGAGCTCTTAGTGGGATGTTTAACGCAAGCATCCGCCACAACAGGATGTGCATATGGTCATTTACCTTCTGTTTTTATTTACTTCCTCTATTCGTTTATTTACAAGTTGTCATGGATACGGCTGGAGCATCTTGTAACGAATAACGACAACAGGACACACAAATTAAAGAGAAAAATATATATATTTTCTCACCTAAAAAAGGATGCACCTTTTAATGCGCAACCAATCTTTTTCTAGAACGGCTTTGTAGCAGCCTCCGATGTTTGGCTACAGTAGTAGAAATAAAACGTTAGCCAACTGCTAACAATTTGTACTAAGAAAAACTATTTCAACTGTAATGCACACAAGACAATGTACTGGGTTCTTTCAATATGGTTAATTCACCTTCTCATTATTAGGGCCATATTTATTGTTGTTTCACTTTTGTAATTTAGCAGGATGCTCATATCCATATTGACTGCAAATCAACAGGAAGGTAAGCAAGCACAAGCAAATGCAATCCTAGCGTTTATTGGCTAACATATCCAGGTACTTGGTACAAAGTACTCATATCAAGGTACTCCAAAGTTCTTATGCCAACGTATTCATAGGAGTTGACTCGTATCAAAGGACTCATATCAGGGTATTCATATCAATCTATAATTATCAAGACAGTCATATTAAGATACGCATATAAATGTATTCATTCTAACATACTCGTATCAGAGTACTCTGGACACTCGATAGTGGAATGGAGAATAACCGCCACGGCGACGCTGTTTTTTAAGTGTTCACATCAACGTGTTCAGATTAATGTACTCGTGTAAAGGTGGTTCCTACAAGACGATGATTATAGTGCGTGTGTGTGTGTGTGTGTGTGTGTGTGTGAGGAGGTGGGATACAAAGGGAGGAGGAGGAGAACAGGGGCCCAGTCAGACTGGGGTGTCTAGTCTCATGTCATGGTGTCTCTATCACCCCGGTGACGGAGTGGCCAGCTGAGGCCGCCGCTTTATCGCCCGTGACATGTTCCCCCGCCACCGCGGCCTTCCCCTCGGCTCGCCTCTTACAAGCCCCTTTTGTCCGGGCCAAATCGAGTTGGACGCACCCCTTTAACTTTGATTTCCATTCCCATTGTCCCCCCCCATTGATGGGGAGGCTGACTCCATCTGGGTCGGCGTTGCATGGTGCCGTTCTTTCAAAAGGCATATGCTCTGTGTGTGTGTGAAGGCCCCGAACCTGCTGAGGAGTGGATCGGGATAATGACACGCGAGAGCGAGCCTGTCGTCTGAGCAGAGCGGAGGGACAGAGAGGGAGAGAGAAACTCGCCCCGTCGCACCATTCATCACGTTATTGTGCGCCTCTGACTTACGTTTCACCGGCCTTTTTATGTGTATTCCAGAGTGCCCGAGCGTTTAGACAAAGGACGCGGTGTTGAATTGATGGAGGTTTAAATTGCGTTCAATCTGCTCCCCTCGCGAACTGGGCTAACGTGCGCGTGTATTTTACATTAGCGCCACACAGCTTGCATCGCACCTTCCACAATGAAGCACAACTGAACAATGTATAACTGTTAACTCCACCGGTTGCATCCCGTTTTCAGATGGAAATGTGCAATAAGCTGTGAGAACGGGCCTTGAGTTCTTTCCTCCTCCAGATGGCATCAGCACGTGTGATAACAGTAGTTAAGACGGCATACAGTTACAGACATCAAGTCATTTCCTAGGAAAAACACACCCTTGGGATGGAATTGCAGAAAGCGGATAAGTTTCACTGTCAATAACTCCAGGATTTTGCTGAGATTCTATCTAAAGCACACATGTTCATCTGGCAGGATTTTTTAAAATCCAAAATCCAAAGATCATTATACGTCTCACCTTAAATTCGACTAATTGAAGTAGGACCACAGTCTGAGAATAAAGGGAAAGAAGTTCCGGTTCGTTGCGTAATTCGTCTTTCTGCTGACTTCATTCAGACGTGGCAGAACCAAGGGGCCAGACGTTTCTCTCCTTCTCCCCCTCTGCTAAGCAATGTGAAGGGGCTCTATCGATTACAAGGACCGGGTACAAAACGACCTAATGAAGGGTCAGCAATAATGGAAGAGGCGGCCCCTTGACTTGACGGGGGGCCCTTGGCTTAGGGAACCCCCCTGCCGGGCCCCGCCTTGTCCCTCTTAGCCTCTCTCCATTGGAGAGCGGGGGCGATGAAAAACAAACAGGGGCTCGCCCCCTCCAACCCCAGCGCCGGCTGCTGAGTACATACGGTCCGTGTGAGAGGGGTATTTAGTGAGCTGAAAGGAGGAGCGTTAGATCAAATGGGAGTGAACAGAAAGAAGTCTCCTGGGAGGAGCACAAGCCCTGCTCCATTTTATAGACTCCCCTGAAAGAAAGTGATTACAGATCATTATCCAATTGAAGCAGATTGATGGACCGGGGTCAAAGTAATATAGCCCATAGCAGCTAAGGGGGGCGGGGTGGGGGCGGGGGCAAACGGGGAGGCGTGCCAATGAGGGGGATGGGCAGGATGGTACAATGGCCTGATTGTCACCCGGTGAGAGGAATCGGAGAGAGGGTAGAGAGGGGGGTCAGACTGGCCAAATGAAAGATCTTTTCTCTTTTAGGATTTAGGGTTCAAGTGGTGCAACCGGTGCTGATGGAAAGCCTGTGTGAGTGGCTCCCTGCCTGCCCACGCTAACTGGTGGATTAGCTTGCTGTTAGCACAGCCTGCAATTACATAGGGAAGATAAGGGGATCTGTATGTAGAAGGGCCTTGTTGGAGTGCTGGAATGATTTGCTTGTCTGTGGGCAGACGGGCGGGTGGTCGTTTGGAGGAATCGGGGAGATTACAAAATGCGTCTGCTATCGCCCTGACCCATCTGCCCCCCCCCCCCACACACACACACACGCAAAGACACACACACATTGAGGACTTGGTAGTCTGCTACTGCTTTGACTTCTTGACCTGCTATGACCTCTTGAACCTTTGCTATAAACTGACAGAGTGTCTGCATGAGGATTCCACGTCAACACTAAGTCTGAATGCCAGGAGTGTGGCTTTGGTTCTGCCTTACAGGCTAGTGTCTGGACAAAACAGGGACTTCCAAAACCTCCACTAGTACATTATTCATTACAATAGTTATCCATGCTCTGTATTTTTTGCTGTAGTGTTTTTCATGTGATCAAAATCTGTGTGTTGGCTCAGTAAGTCACTGGTCAACAGCTGTTGAATTATTCATCGTTGACAAAATTAAATAGCAGAATATAATATTTCTCACTGCCTGTCTCAGCTCATCACGTGATGCAATTTCCAAACTGTACATTTTATCTTCTAGAACAAATCCGTGAATGTCTAGTACTGTACATCGTCCTCTCTCATCCGTGGTTCAAGTCATGGTGGTTCTCAGTGGTATTGATGAAACTGAACCGTTCATTAACAGTCCTAGCAGGGGTCTGTGGCCGTTTAGCTGGTGCGAATAGAACCAGGTCTTGTGACAAGAAAGCCCTTCATCCATTATGAAAAGCCCAATGATAAACCGTGGTCGTCTTAAAAGGCTGCGTGCGTGACTGCATCAATCAGGTTCACAAAGTTCACAACTGCAGGGGCAAATCTGTTTGTCCGTGTATCCTTGTGTAATTATTGGATTTAATGCCAGACTGTGACCCAGTTATTCCCACCATTATAGAGATGGAGGCTCTGTCTTTTACACAGAGGTGGACGTCAGACAAGATTCACCTCAAAAACACACACACACACTTAGACACGCACACGCTCTCACACACAGGCGAAACACACAGGCGCGACAGATATACTCAAACCGTTTTGAACACGTACACAAACACACACACACACACACACACACACACGCCGTTCACACAGATGGACAAGCAGACAGAGACACACACGCAATAACCTTTCACAAACACACACACACACACATCCCCTTATTCCCACTCTTGTGATGGCTTGTGTCATCTCTTAGGAATCCCAGTAATGTATGAGAAGTCTATTAAAAGCGCTGGTTGAACAGACGGATAAACCAGGGGACTTTCTGTCCCAATTCCTCCCCATGTCTGTGGAACTGATGCTAGGGAACCCCCCACAGCCCCGTCCTGGGAACCCACCAGTCCAGGTGGATCTTATTGAGACTTCATTTCAGCGGCTGCACGGTAAAACACCACTTGTCTGTAGACTGTAATATCTGCAGTATGTATGGGAGGGTGGTGTGTTGCGGCAGGCCGGTGGAACACTGAGAGCTAGCTTCGGTAGCCAGGGTGCAAGAACAGCATTGCCAATTTCGGTGCTGTTCACTTCTACACGCCGGACGTTAAAGACAACATGCTAACGCTAGCACAACACCAGGAGTGCAAATCACAAGTCAGAAGATCATCGCTTAATGTTGAAGACAACATGCTAACCTTAGCACAACACCAGGAGTGCAAATCACAAGACAGAAGATCATCGCTTAATGTTGAAGACAACATGCTAACGCTAGCACAACACCAGGAGTGCAAATCACAAGTCAGAAGATCATCGCTTAATGTTGAAGACAACATGCTAACGCTAGCACAACACCGGGAGTGCAAATCACCAGACAGAAAATCATCGCTTAATGTTGAAGACAACATGCTAACGGTAGCACAACACCAGGAGTGCAAATCTCAAGACAGAAGATCATCGCTTAATGTTGTAGACAACATGCTAACGCTAGCACAACACCAGGAGTGCAAATCACAAGACAGAAGATCATCACTTAATGTTGAAGACAACATGCTAACGGTAGCACAACACCAGGAGTGCAAATCTCAAGACAGAAGATCATCGCTTAATGTTGTAGACAACATGCTAACGCTAGCACAACACCAGGAGTGCAAATCACAAGACAGAAGATCATCGCTTAACGTTGAAGACAACATGCTAACGCTAGCACAACACCGGGAGTGCAAATCACAAGACAGAAGATCATCGCTTAACGTTGAAGACAACATGCTAACGCTAGCACAACACCGGGAGTGCAAATCACCAGACAGAAGATCATCACTTGCGGGTCCCTCTGCTCCACACTTGGTTGGATAATTGGAAAATCCAGGGGCATTAACTCCGGCGGGATTATGGAGGGAATTAAATATGTTAATCCCCAAAATAGGTAAATAGCCTCAACAATACAATAACCAATTTCTAGGGTTTCCCCCTTAGGGCACGTATGTCTTTGAAGCAACATGGTCTCGGGTGTTCCACAGTGTTCCTTCAAGGTTTTCAAGGTTCCCCCTGTGGTGGCCAGACCCAGTGACTGACTCATAACCTGTTCTCCCAGGTCCTTTGTTCAATGCATTATTACAGTGCACAGTTCCACAACTGTATCCCCCTGAGAGAGTGTTGTTGCTTGGTATTCATCTGCCTGCAATTACAGCCTGGGATTCCTGTATTTAAAGCCTGGGATTCCTGTAGTTATAGCCTGGGATTCCTGTAGTTATAGCCTGGGATTCCTGTAGTTATAGCCTGGGATTCCTGTAGTTATAGCCTGGGATTCCTGTAGTTATAGCCTGGGATTCCTGTAGTTATAGCCTGAGATTCCTGTAGTTATAGCCTGGGATTCCTGTAGTTATAGCCTGGGATTCCTGTAGTTATAGCCTGGGATTCCTGTAGTTATAGCCTGGGATTCCTGTAGTTATAGCCTGAGATTCCTGTAGTTATAGCCTGGGATTCCTGTAGTTATAGCCTGGGATTCCTGTAGTTATAGCCTGGGATTCCTGTAGTTATAGCCTGGGATTCCTGTAGTTATAGCCTGAGATTCCTGTAGTTATAGCCTGGGATTCCTGTAGTTATAGCCTGGGATTCCTGTAGTTATAGCCTGGGATTCCTGTAGTTATAGCCTGGGATTCCTGTAGTTATAGCCTGGGATTCCTGTAGTTATAGCCTGGGATTCCTGTAGTTATAGCCTGGGATTCCTGTAGTTATAGCCTGAGATTCCTGTAGTTATAGCCTGGGATTCCTGTAGTTATAGCCTGGGATTCCTGTAGTTATAGCCTGAGATTCCTGTAGTTAATGCCTGGGATTCCTGTATGTCAATCATTCAATTAAATAAAATGTATTTGATAGTGCTTTTTACATTAGCAGTAAAAAAAATGCCTGAAACACCAAACAGCAAGCAACTACAAGGTGGATGCACTTATGTGTGTATGCATATTTGCTCGAGCCAAAAGATCACTTGAAGGGGTGTACGAATGTAATGAAAATAATTTAACCCTCCTTGCAGCTGTGTCAGCACAGAGCCTTTGGAGGTATAGCACTCAAAAGCATTTCCCTAAACTACCTGTGTGGGGACTGTACATGATTTAATAAAGTCTCTATGCAAAACGTTGGTGTGAAATCTAGCGGCAGAAGTGCTGGTGCATCAGCTGAACACCAGGGCAGAAATCAAGTTAAATTGCCTCACAGAGATCAAAGAAACAAAAAAATAATACAATTAGTGGACTACTATTTTTACGGAAACTGAAGCATTTTAAAAGACCCGAAGGTCAATTACTGGTTGTCTCAGAGAAACTTTTTCTGTTATGTTGTTATGTCCAAAGACGAATGTCTTACAGGGATAGAAAAAGAAGAAGAAAAACATTAAAAGAGGTCAATCAGTGAAGAATGTAGACCAAGTAGCATCAAATCCAATAAAGTAATTATTACAAGGGTTTTGCATTTTACCAAAATATTCAATGCATCATATTGTCAACATATTGTCGCCTCTTAACGGCCTACAGGACATAGTAGGAAGGCATCAATACTCTCATTTCACATTTCATTATCTGCCTCTTAAGTACCAGAAATTTTCGTTGGTTTTGAAACGTCCTCATCGACAATTAAAAAACCATCATCTCCGACCTCTGCGTGTTCCAGGTGACTTATTCCATAATTCTGATTACACTTAATGACACTAAAACAACTGTTAAACGAAGAACAGCAAAGCTATCTGAATGAGAACCCAAGTCAGAGCTAAATTTGAGGAACCACACATGCAGTTCTGCACTAATCTGCCATAACACATCTAAAATAAAAGAATTGACCCCCAGAGAACCCGGTTTTTAAAAAGAGTTATATCACTAATAAGCCAGGCAGCCAAAGACATTACCTGGGCCTTGCCAGCAAACTCTGGGCATGTGCTGAAAAGCCGTTCCACTGTGGCCAATGGAGTTGCCAGTGGAGCAAATAGCGGAGAATTACCAACTTTTATTAGTTTTGCAAACTAAACCCGTGCCTGTAAATGTGGCAAGAATATTAATTATGGGAAATGAGTACAGGGTAAAAAACGGCTTGTGGTTCTGACAGGAAGCGTTTTGTGGACTAACTCGCAGGAGGAGGGTTTTAAAGGCCAACGTTGCAACACCATATCTTTCTCTAGGGTTCGGGTTATGTCTAGGGTTAGAGTCAAGGTTAGGTAGATATCTGGTAGAACATCACCATATCTTTACTGACATGCATTAGAGAATACTCTAGGGTTCGGGTTATGTCTAGGGTTAGGGTTAGAGTTGGGGTTAGATAGGTATCTGGTAGAACATGCCAATGATTCTCTTTAGAATAATGCGTTTTCTTGTTCACTTTCTATGTTACCTGATGAATGTATGAAGCTTCTTTCTCTGCGTACCGTGAAATGGCCAGAAATGGAAGTGTGTTGGTGAAGAAAAACACAAGTGACTTCCAAACATGGGAACATTTGAGCTAAACCCACGCCCCCCACACACACAGAGACCCCGCCCTCACCCTGACCAAACAGTGTATTGGTTGGAATCCTTCATCCTCCACACCCAAGGTGAGTTCCATCACGAGACCCTAATCTATCAGTGCACAATCACAACGGCGTGATTAAACCAACCGTAGACGTCCTCTTTTCAGGGGAGAGGGGAGGGCAGGAGGAGGGGTGGAGGGGTGGGTGATATGAAATGCTGGCTGCTCTGCTTGCCGGGATATGATAAGAGTTTGGGAAGTCGTCTTGTTCTGATTGCCACAGGCAGGGAACATGCGAGGCAAGAAGTGCTAATTTTATTCATTTACCTCCCTCTCCGGATAATTGTTTCTGTCAACCAGCGACAGCTCGATAAAGGATTTCACGGCACTGAAAACAGTTACACGGCTACTTTGGAAAGGCGATCGGCGGCGATGATAATATTTATCACCTGCTTTAATATCCCCCTCGTGTGCAAATTGATTCCTCCTCCGGAGGATCTCGTTCACGAGGAGCCGTCGTTTCGAAGCATTCAAATGATGTGTCGCTTTACAGGTATCTGAGGTTCCTCATTGTTCCTGGTCAGGAGGTTGGTTGTTCCAGTTATCTGCGTGACGCCGCAGCGTAAACAAAGGATGCCTGAAGCAAACAGACGAACAAGCTACAGGGATACGCTACTATAGGAAGTACAGTACAACCATCTGACCAATGGACCAATTTCATGGTGAAATATCATACGTAAACACATATGACACACATGGCTCATTTCATACCGTATTTGAAGCATCTTTCTGTGGTAAATATGATAAGTCGTTGCATTTTATATTAAAGTGGGTGTAGCTGGGTTCAATGCAAAACAGTGATCTTCATTGAAGGCCGATTATCCTACAGCAACAGGAAATCTGGGTCGCTGTATAAGGGAGACTGTATATGATATTTTCTCAGGACAAGCATGTTTTTCAAAACAAGTTATTTTGTAATAAAGGCCTATACATAATACTCATGCTGAAATCAAATACACATCCAATTTGAGAATCAAGTTCCACATAAAATCTAGTATGACATTTTGTGTCAGTCAAAATTGTAAATTTGCAGCTCTTTTTAACCTTGAATATATTACAAGTTTCAATTTCCTACTATGCAAGAACAGGATGATCAGATTAAGATGAGCGTCTGGAGACTAGGCAACACACTGAATTCATACAGACAGCCTGATTTGGTTAACTTACTTTCAACCAATCATATCAACTCTGAAACAGATGCTGTAAAAAGTATTATATGTGATTGGTTGAAATATCAAATGGTAGGAAAGTAATATCAGAACTGGTCTGCCTTTGTAAATTTTGCTTTAGATAATAATTTCAATGTGCACGTATATTGTCAAGTAAACTTTCACTGCAATAAACATACAAGTATTCCTAGAGTTGTACAAAAAATTGGTTTGTATCATTCCAAAAGTTAATTCTAATAGTTCTTTCTAGACTATCATCTTTTTTATTCTTTCATCAAGAGAAAATATATAGAGAAAGTTTTTTCGTTTTCCTTTATATTTTCTTTGTTTCATTCTAGTCTGATTCCTGGTCTGATTCCTGGTCTGATTCCTAGTCTGATTCCTGGTCTGATTCCTGGTCTGATTCCTAGTCTGATTCCTGGTCTGATTCCTAGTCTGATTCCTGGTCTGATTCCTAGTCTGATTCCTGGTCTGATTCCTAGTCTGATTCTTAGTCTGATTCCTGGTCTGATTCCTTGTCTGACACAATAAATGTGTGTAACTTTAATGGTAAGTGTTCAACAGCACAGTATTGGCCCTGTGCTTTAGGGTTTGGTGAACTTGAAACACTGTAAACCTCTGGCATCACCTCCACCTCCCTGGACTCTATCTCTCCTCATTCACCTCCACCTCCCTGGGCTCTATCTCTCCTCTTTCACCTCCACCTCCCTGGGCTCTATCTCTCCTCATTCACCTCCCCTTTCCTGGGCCCTATCGCTCCTCTTTCACCTCCAACTCCCTGGGCCCTATCGCTGCTAGGACCTCTCCTCCTCTACCTTTCAGGGCCCTTTTCCATTCCTTTTCTACCTTCTCTTACGTCCTTTCTGTCCTTCTTCCTGGTTGTCTTTTATTCTTCATCTCCCTAGGTTTCAATACTTTTTCCCCTCCCTGGGTTTCTCCTTCACCTCCCTGGGTTTTTCCTTCACCTCTCTGGGTTTCTCCACTTCTTCATCTCCCTGGGTATCTCCCCTTTCTACCTCCCTGTTTTTGAGAGTTTAGACACCTTGTTCTGACCAGCGTCACTCGAGCTGATATGAAATGGATAACATTTAAATGGTTCAAGAGAGAGAACTAATACTATGGCAAAGAATCCTGAAAAAGCGACCTTCAAGGGTGGGACTATAGCTAACAGAGTTTGGGGGGTGGGGGGGCGCGAGGTGGACGTCATAGAGCAGAACTGTAAAGGAGGCCTGACTATGTGCAGAAAGAGGCTTGTCGGGTGGGGTTGAAGGGGGGTTTGGATGTGGGTGGGGGCGCTGGAATGAATGATATGGAGTAGTGACCAGTCATGCATGCTCCTATCTCACTCCTTTTCCCCCTCTCTCTTTCACTATCTCTCTCATCGTCTCCCTCTTCCTCCGCCGCGCGCCTCCCATTCTGTGTGCTCGACGAGGAGGAGAGGACACTTAGCCGGGCCAGCGGAGTCGGGGGGCAACACAGCGTGAAATAAGGGAGAGGAGTAGCTGAACCAGAAAGAGGACAGAGTCAGGGCTGCTCATTACAGAGCCCGGGCATCTGATTTACCCCACTCACCCCCACCACCACCCCCCCAAACGCTGACCGGACACCTCGGATCCCACAACTAAGAGGGCGGAACAGGGAGTGGGCGAATGAGGGGGGGGGGGTGTCACACTCACCTGGAGAAGGGGAGGTAGGCTGGGTTGGGCGACTGGTACACACAGTCTGACACCTGTCTGTGTGTGTGTGTGTGTGTGTGCGTGTGTGTGTGTGTGTGTGTGTGTGTGTGTGTGTGTGTGTGTGTGTGTGTGTGTGTGTGTGTGTGTGTGTGTGTGTGTGTGTGTGTGCGTGTGTGTGTGTGTGTGTGTGCGTGTGTGTGTGTGTGTGTGTGTGTGTGTGTGTGTGTGTGTGTGTGTGTGTGTGTGTGTGTGTGTGTGTGTGTGTGTGTGTGTGTGGAGGTGAGGGGGGTTGCTGAGGCAGAAAATGAGCATCAACTTAAGTACCTGTGGAAATACAACCATTGTTGTTAAAGGATAAGCTGTTCCTTATTCCCCTGTTGAACATGTTTTACCTGCTTGCGTACCTTGAGTAGCTCGTGTACCATCGTATCCTCTGATAGCAGTATTCAGGGGACGTTTGCATGCTGAAGTTCTAGTCCACTAAATTATTGTATTATCGAGTCTGTGATCCACACAGAACCATCTGTCTAGTAAAGTTAGCCTGGTCTTACTGCATCCTGTGCTGTGAAACTAAATTAAAGGCTGGAAAAATAGTCAATGAGAAATAATTATTTTTTATTGTGTAACTCACTTGCCTAACAGCTGACAAAACATTTGCTGCAATTTGTTTATATCGCTTTTTATGTCTTTCTTAACATATGAGCAGCTGCCGCTATAAATACGCTTCGCAAACATTCAATTGGAGAACAGGGATATACTGGGAAAATTCTCCAGACGTTATGAAATTCTTAACACTAATTATTATATTAAATCAAATATCACTAAATCATTGCTGCATTTACTTGTATTTTGTTTTGGTGTTAAAAATGTTGTCTACAAGCTGGTGCATTTGAACAAGAAAAACATATGTAAAAAAAAAAGATGTAATGAATACACAGTGGAAAATGTGGTATGAATTTTTCAGATGACATATTACATATAAAGTGTATTAGGATATATTACTCCTTTGATATTATTCTTGGAAGTCTAATCTCATTCTGTGAATACATTCATTCATCATTTGTAAATAAACCATCTGTAGTCCACTGATATTCATGGATGATCACATGCCTCTTATGGCAAAAGCAATGAACCAAAGTCTTTTATTCATCTATGATGTATGGATGACACATTAAAGCAAATTGCATTGACGATTGTCCCTCTGTTACGACAAAAACATATGTTGTTTTTCCCTACGTTTAAATTCCCTTTCTAGCGAGTGGGCTAAATATATATACTGTAAAGGGGTCGCTATTGCTCATAGTTTATGCGTGTGTGGCATGTATTTATAGATAAAATTACAATGTAACGTCTTGGAATCATTTTGTATAACGCCCCTTTATAAGCTCCTATCTTTTGATTTGAATATAAGGAGCTGTATCTGCTTCAGGGTTGCGCGTGGTGTGTCAACCCCCACTAGTTCCTGTGTCTGCCACATGTTCTGTGAAATACTGCCATCTATTGACCGGCGAATAGCTTTTATATGAGAGCTGTGGGCTGGAGAAGAGATAGAGAGTTCGGTTATCAGAAAAGTAAATCAAACTAACGTGAATGCGTTCGTGTGGAATTTAGTAATGACAGGAGTAACAAATGTGTTTGGACCCGCGACACCACTCGTCCAGTGAATTACAATCGGTGTGGATTCGGAATTTACCCAACAAGGCCTGTAATGGTTTTCTAGGATTTATTAAGTGTTAAGGACAAATGTAAATATTTGAGCTATTTCGGACTGCATTCATTCGTGCGGTTAAGACTGCTTCAATCCCAGGTTTTTGTTGGTGGGGGCAAAGAACTGATCACCCACCATTCTGGCTGGGGGCCTGGACAGATGTGTAACATCTATATTATACCTCCATCACGCTGCAGCACGTCAAAACATCTTATCAGAACACCTTATGTGGAAATTCCTCAAAAGCGAACGTCTAGTCGTCTCCCAACGTACGCTGAATTTGTTTTGCCTTCCGAGTGAAGAGGTAGCGAGGTTGAAAAGTGCAGGGAGGAATGTCAACGTTTAGCGAAAAGAGTGAGAGTGCATTTCGCCCAAGCGCCACATCTGAGGATGTGGAGGTGTAACACTATATTCTCTCACAGGTTCCTTGGAGACCCACTACTGAGAGCTGTTGTGTTTCACCAAATGTATTCCCCAGCATCGAGCAGGTTGTTCGTCACCGGCTCTGTTGAGTTAAACACATACACACTGGTTGCGAAACTTTCAAGTGTAAAAATAAACATCCACCACCACTAATCTTGCTTTCCTTCCCTGGGTCTGTTTAATGCACAGAACTCGATCTTGCCACTCTGTACCATGTTTCACGTCACTTCCATTTCCATTTATTTTCGCGCGTCCACGTGTTATTGGAGGGGAACCTGTGTCAAGGTGTTCTGGTTAGTGAAAATGCCATATTCTTTGATTTGATTCTATATGATTTCATCTGGGAAGGCGGGTCGAGCAGAACTAAGAACTAATCGCCGGACTACTGTTTGCATTTAAGCCTCCATTTTAAGCATCCCCTGTGGATTCATTTGTTTCAAAGAGGTCCAATTACGACACCACACCCCCCCCCCCTCGCCCCAAAAAAAACACATTTTTTCTGTTGCAATTAAACAGATTTTTCCTGTTTATGTTCTGTGTCCTTAGGATGGGGGGGCCATTTAGAGGTCATTGTTTTAATTAGCCACTATTTAAGACCAACAACAAACTGATCTTTTGTCAAATGACTCTTGCGAACCCAGTAGTCCGAAGCTACGCGCACACATTAAGCCTCGTCATTGCCATTAAACCGGGACCCAGAGTGTGCAGCCACTATGACATTAATTTGTAAAATCCGGTTCTGATTAAGGTTACTATGGATACCAAACCTGTCCCTACTGACTTGGCAACGTATATTTTCTTCCTCTCTGTGGCAATGTCAAAGCCTGGCGTTGAATGCCAGTTTTTTATGTTATTCCCCCTTTTCAATATTTGGCAGTGCATCCACGGGAACTGTGTGTGTGTGTCTGTTGAATGTCAGGACTGAAATGGTTGTTGTATAAAGGCGTAGCGTTCGGGAACACCTGCTGTACAAGGGCACAGCGTGAGAATTTGCATGTCCTTTGATCCCAAATGGAAAACACTATGCAAATGAGGTTTACACATAAACATATCTCCCCCACCCAAATATAATTGTCACACTTTTTGGGGATAAAGTATGATACTTTATTTTGGGACATTAAACATAGGACATCCTCATTGTCGTCGTTACATACTTGAGAAGTGACCGATTATTTAGTGGAAGGGGTAATACATTTATTGAGTACATTTTGGAAAGATTGACTCCTTTTAAAAAGCACCTGAGAAATGCGGCTTCGCATTTTAACCTCTAGAGACGTAGCATTTCCTCGGTTTTTAAGGAGTCGTCTGCTTTTCTTTCCTCATCCAGTCTGGATTTCCTTCCACCCCGGATGAAGTGAATGGGATGAGCATGACCTTTTCCGGGATGAACCCTGGCTCCCTGTGGGAGCTACTGCAGGCCTCGTCCATTCTATAGACTACGTGGGCCTTTGTCTTCTCCTTGATGTCTCTTTGGACATGGGGAGATGAGGGAGGGGGGCTGCTTCACTTCCTGTCCCCGGCCTGCTCCATTGAATGCAGCTGATGCTATCTCACGGCAGCCATTGTGGCTGCCCCCTGCCATGACAAATCCAATGCAGCTGTTTGGAAAATACCAGAAATGCCTATTGAGACATCGGTGTCCCGTTTTCACGTCACCCCGCCTCCTTCCTAATTCCCATTGCTAAAATGAAAAAAGGATATTTGCGGCTTCACTATTGCCTTTATACAATTATGGGACGTCCTCTAAGCATATGGTTATGTGAGAGGGCGTAAAACTTGGGAGGAAGGGTGGGCTCTGCTTTCAAGAAGGAAGGTTGACATTGAGTGTGAAAAAGTTATAATTACACTAAATGGTTATTGGAATCTGAAACATATACTCAGGTCTCAGAGGGAAATGTGTATATGAGGAAAAGACCAAGCATTATTTTGATTGTGACCGAGGTGACTTTGAGTTTGATTGTGTTTTGTTTGAACAAGTCCGCTAATGAACGCCAAAACCCGGGTCGGCTAGTGCTTAATGCATATCTGCCGATCCGTTAGTCCCGGCAGATCTTAGACAAACACTGGCATCACAAAACAAATCTGTCTCTCAAAAAAAGGTCACACCTCTAATTAGGGTCCTGACTTTGTGTCCTTAATTCCAAGTCAACCGTCAGGTTTCCCTGATTGGTACAAATCTCTTTTCGCCAGAAAGGTTAGGAGAATGAGTCACAAGTTCAGCTCGGTGGTGATTTGCTTGTACATTTAAAAGACCATTGATTACGTAATTAGGAGGGGAAATGTGGGTGTAGGTTTTGCCTGGCCGCGTTCTTCAACGGTGGTGGGAACCGGAGTGTTGAGAACCCAATCACGAGACATGGTGCATATATCACATACAGCGTATTATTCCTTCTGATGAGAGCGGCTATTCATTTCCCTCGTACCACCTCAAACGTTTTCAATGGTGGCCGGCACCCTCACCGGTCACCTTGGTTCTAGTCAGTTGCCTTGGTAATATGGTCAGTGGCTGAGCTAAAAACAGACGAGGACCGTAACACTTATTAAGGCTCGCAGTACCAACACCCGGTCGGGTCAAACAAAAACCAAAGCTAAGGTCAAGTCTGGCGTCACGACCCTGGTGTAGGGCGGTTATGGATGGTCTGACCGGCAAATGGTCGATCTGGAGAGGCCACATGCACCAAAGCAAAATAAACTTGAGAGGAAGGAAGTGGTTAAAATTAACAAGAGTCCAATACGAAGATTAAATGTAAAACGTCGGCCTGTAATTGATGTGTTGCTAAGAACAAGCTCTGCTCGCTGTTAATGTGTGTCCCATGGACATAATTGCTCCCAGATCTGCGGCCTAACTCTATGGTTGATGATGATTTGTAAATGTCTTTACAGTAAACAGTTGCAACTAATCATGGCGCGCTGCGATTAGCTTAAAGAAGAAGAAACACACAAGAGCGTCATGCTTAGATGCCATTAACTGTACATTACCTGAAGTATCCAGAGCTGAGTTTATAGATATATTGTTCATACCTTATTGCTTGTACCATAGTGCTGCTCCAAGAAATTCCAAGATGCTTTTTAAATTATAATTATATAACTAGGATTTTTCTATGGATTTCTCCATTACATCAACTTGTGGTAGAAACTTAAAAATGTCAATTGAATTTTGTTAATTTTGAGATGCAGCTGGCAGAGTATTTGACTTTCACAGAATCCACCAGGGTTCACATCCTGGTTCTTAATTTGCCACATCGATGTGAGAGGAGAACCGGTGAGAATGAAACCATGGCAGTTCATCTGGAGGACTTAGAGAATAAGTGTGTGTACATGCTGTCCCAAAGAGAATAAGTGTGTGGACATGCTGTCCCAAAGAGAATAAGTGTGTGTACATGCTGTCCCAAAGAGAATAAGTGTGTGGACATGCTGTCCCGAAGAGAATAAGTGTGTGGACATGCTGTCCCAAAGAGAATAAGTGAATGGACATGCTGTCCCAAAGAGACTAAGTGTGTGGACATGCTGTCCCAAAGAGAATAAGTGTGTGGACATGCTGTCCCAAAGAGAATAAGTGAATGGACATGCTGTCCCAAAGAGACTAAGTGTGTGTACATGCTGTCCCAAAGAGAATAAGTGTGTGTACATGCTGTCCCAAAGAGACTAAGTGTGTGGACATGCAAAAATCTCAGACTAATACTAAATAAAAAATGTGTGCAATAAAATAGTATCTACACTATGAGATTTACTGTACATTACTGTACATTTATAATTACAGTACAGGGTTCACATCCTGGTTCTTAATTTGCCACATCGATGTGAGAGGAGAACCGGTGAGAATGAAACCATGGCAGTTCATCTGGAGGACTTAGAGAATAAGTTTGTGTACATGCTGTCCCAAGGAGAATAAGTGTGTGTACATGCTGTCCCAAAGAGAATAAGTGTGTGGACATGCTGTCCCAAAGAGAATAAGTGTGTGTACATGCTGTCCCAAAGAGAATAAGTGTGTGGACATGCTGTCCCAAAGAGAATAAGTGTGTGGACATGCTGTCCCAAAGAGAATAAGTGAATGGACATGCTGTCCCAAAGAGACTAAGTGTGTGGACATGCTGTCCCAAAGAGAATAAGTGTGTGGACATGCTGTCCCAAAGAGAATAAGTGAATGGACATGCTGTCCCAAAGAGACTAAGTGTGTGTACATGCTGTCCCAAAGAGAATAAGTGTGTGTACATGCTGTCCCAAAGAGACTAAGTGTGTGGACATGCTGTCCCAAAGAGAATAAGTGTGTGGACATGCAAAAATCTCAGACTAATACTAAATAAAAAATGTGTGCAATAAAATAGTATCTACACTATGAGATTTACTGTACATTACTGTACATTTATAATTACAGAACGTTAAATCAATGTCTATTATAGTTGACCAATCAAGCTGTAATTGATTTTGAAAATCTTCTAAATTAATAACAGCATTTACAAGAACAAATATTTAACATTTGGAAATTTTTTCTAAAAGCTACATTTTCTCTCAGTTTCATAGGAAAATGTGTAGAATTCCAGTCAAACATTTCAGATAACTTTTGCTTTTGGACAACTGGTTTATGCTTTCTCTCAACTAGAGTATAAACAATAGGGACAGGTGATTTCGTTTGTGGTGTTCTTAATAATGTGATTTGAAATGTTTTTTTTGACAAGGCAGTTCAGAGTAAGCCATGTTGTAAGCTCGTGGAACAAATTCATCTGGTTTAGGTGTCTGTGAAGTTTACAAATTGAAAAGTGAACAAGCATATATTTTCATTGAAAACTAAGCCAAGCCTCACGCCATTACAATGCATGCTATTTTTGTTCAACACACTACAATTTGCCAAGTAGCCCAGTCAAAACTGCAGACTAAGGGTTTGGCTTGTGAGGCTGTGTGGAAATACATCATCTTTGTGAATAGATCTCCAGTTAGCAGACACCCTTCTTTAGTAAAGCAGGGCCCAGGTAGAGCAGGCACTGCTTATGTAGTGGGGCCAACGTCCATGGGGAAGTTCACATGGATATAAAGTCAGGATTTGTATGGGTCCTGTAGATTATTGCTGTCAGGGAACTGCACACTCGGTTCCTTACATATTTAAGGATAGGGTTCTGCAACAATTTGTTTCTCCTGATGGGTCTGAAGGACCACTTTGAATTGAGAGAAATATCATCAATAGACTGTCGTTCAGTTTAAATGCACACAGTGGTGTATGTCTTTGTATCATTACAAGATGCAACAAGGTTAATTCTCGTAATTTTCAGTAAAAAAAAATTAATTCTTCAAGTACAGCTTACTGTGCTTTAAATTTGTTTTTTTCTACGTTTTCTATATTGTACCATAAGTAAAGAAGCCTAAGGCAATGTTAGAAAGCACTAAATATAAGCTCATACGGGCCAAAAATTAACATTATCCAAGACACACTCAGATTATCTATTGAGGGGCTGTCAGATGAGGGCAATGTCTGCCATCAATGTTCCCATTGACTTGTGCAGCAGTTAAACACATAGCTTTACCAGCGCAAAGAAGGAGATACGGATAACCATGATCACACCGGAAAAACCCACGGTTTGTATCCGAGTTTTCACTGTGAGGTTAGGGCCGGTTATGGATAGTGTTGGAATGTTAATGGGTTTCCAATAATTACCACCATCTGCGGACTGTAACAATTAATCGCTACAAACATCTGTTTATTTTTTAATTTATCTGTTTATTTTCACTTCGGATTGAGCGGTTTCACTGGAAGGTTGATACGAATTTAGAAATGTTTTGAAAATGAACCTACTCACCCGAACCTTTAAACCTTAACTGGCATCTGATTGGATTGACCAATCATTATCGGGATAGAAGTAATAGGGAGATTATTGTAAATGTTAGTAAAACTGAAAAAACTGTTAACATGAGCACTGCCGTGGATCTGCTGGATTTTGTGTGTGTCACTATGTTTAGTCACATGGTTTTGTAATGTTGTTTTGTAAAACTGTTCAATCATTTTTAAAAAATAAAAACACTTTTCAGCATAGTTAATTTATATTTATAAAAATAAAACAGTTAAAAAAAAAGACTTTTACACACGTATGTTCCATATTACCTAGATTTTGCTAAAGTGAATTTATCTCAATGAGACTACCTGAATGGATAACGGTTAAAATGAGTAAATAATTAAACCATAAATAGCTTAATGGCTCCACTTGTTAGATAGATCTAGGAAGATTCAATCAGTTAGAGAACCTAAACGGGAACATTCATCCAGTCCCTGGCTGTTGCCGATCCCATTGGAGGTAGGAACCTACTGACGAAGAGGAGAAACTGGAGACGACATGTTCATATATAAGCGTGTCCTCAACAATACCCCATACACCCCTTGTCGCCACCCCTAACATGTTTAACCTTTAGGAGAAGATTGCCCATTTTCTCTGCTCTCAGACCCTCTCTTACACTAGTTCTAATGAGGACAGGAAAATCAATGGATTGACACATGAAGGATTAGTCTATAGACAGAAAGCTAATTAGACCTGTTACGACAGACGGAGGAACCCTGGCAGATGGATGGACACCACCACCATGATAAAGACATACTTCATTTGACACCTTGAGGACCATAATTGAAATAATGATTTTATTGATTTTTTTGTTGCTTTTGTTTGTTTGCCATAATAAACAAAATATTTTTTCTTTCCTGACGTTTCTTCAGCCATTGGAGCTACACAACCTTTAAGGGGGTTTAATGTACAGTGAACAAAGGACAGCATTAGCATGAGGTGTAAACATGAGGTAGTCATTGGAAAAACGCAGTTGGAGATTATTGTGTTGGAAATGTTGATGGCACAATTATGATGGTTATGCGTCTAAAGAAAAATCTCAATCTAAATTATTTTTGTCTGAGAATTGTGATTGACAAGTAGCGCTGTTTTTTTCTGGGTTTATTTCTCATGTGGTTAGACTAGTTAGAGCATTAGACTGTTTCCCCTTGATTTTTGCTTCGAATTCCTGAGATGTAACATCTGTCTTTGTGCCCATGAGCAAGGCATTAACCCTATTTCCTCACGATTTGAGTGTCGGCCAAATAACAAAAATATAAAGATTAAAGATTGCGAGAAGCCTGTACTTGAACTGGGAAAATCCTAAAATCCATGTTCTCAGTATAAAAGTTTTTTATATTTTTTTAGCTGGCTGGGTGGCAACAGTAAGGTGAATTTAGTCAGAGTAGTTTGGCAGTTTAGACGCCCTCCACACAAGGATATTTACAATATTTCAAATTATTCCCAAAGCAATATAACTGTAAAGGATATCTCATGACAACAGAATAGTCTTAAATCTGATGTACATAACATGCATGACACATAACATTTAAAGTCTCTACTTGTTACCGCTTAAAGTGGCATCTCACAGCGTATGCTGTTTTACTGCACAGTTACCATGGAAATGGACAATAAAACTTACTACACCAAGGTTGATCTTTTTAACAAAGCTCTAATAAGCACAGTAATTGCAAGAGTAATTGATTAGGGGAATTGTGTTTGGTTTAGGTCCCCTTTATGGCACTGCGGAGGGAACACAACGATGAGTAATGATATTGAAGAAGTCTCGCCGTACACGGTCGACTGGGAAAATTTATATCTTAGCACAGCAGATGTCTCATAATGCTGGAATATTGTAATTAGAATAATCATCTTTGCTCAGATAATCTAAACGACGACATCGGCTCAGCCGTACATCCCTGCGTAGAGTTGTGAAGCTGAGAGAAGATCGGGATTTCCTTTGGTTTTAGCTAATTTCATTAGTCAATTAATTGTGTGTGAAATGACAACAGCGTCAGTCAACTGACTAACTCTTGGGAATGGTGCTGTGGTTGTTACATAAGGACACAGCGAGTGTACTGTTGTCCTATTCATTTGTGGAATTGTATATGTGATACACGCATAAACACTGATGAGCCAAAACAGCAGGTGAATTGAATGACGTCGATCATCTCCGAACGAGGGCACACGACAAGTACTGACAAAGTATCTTCTAACAATGGTCAGAGGAAGGACAAACTACAAACCTGCAACAGGGTGTTGATGCCCAAGACTCACGGATGTGTAATGAAGGCTATCCTGTCTCGTCCAGACTGACAGAAGGTCAACTAGGCCAATCCCACTTGTTGCCATTGAAACCCTATTAATGTGCCAAGAGGAGAGCCAGCCTGCTATGACAATCGAAAAACCACGACATCCTTAATTGCATTTGCTCATTTCTGCCTCTGTGATAAAAGGTGTCCCCGCAAACTCCCCACCCACGCTCCTCCCACTCCCCACCCACTCCACGGCCATTCCCCACCCACTCTCCGCCCACTCCGCGGCCATTCCCCACCCACTCCACAGCTACTCCCCACCCACTCCCACCCTGTCTCCACCCATTCCCGCCCACTCTCCACCCACTCCCCACCCGCTCCCCGCCCACTCGAGGTCAGAATGTCATTAGTGTGATTATAGTGCGAGTTTGGCTGGAACGCCGTCATCTTCACCTCTTCGTTTGCACCCGGGTCCAGCCTCCACTGGCAGCACACTGATTCATTAGTAGCATTGGTCACTCACTCTGTCAGGCATCAATATCAGCGGTCATCCAGCAACATCAATGTTGCATAGGTTCTGTTCTCATTACAGCGCCGGTTCCGTGGACCCCGATGATGGATCAAAGCTCTCGTGACCGGTTGTAATTTGGGTGATGTATCACCAGCAGTTTCTCCATGAAGTGCGTAAGTGATTATACATACACAGACAAAGACAAACAAACTCGCGCGCACGTTGTTACAATTACGCGTGCAAAAACCCACACATAACACATCACAGACACAGTCACAGACACAGTGCAAAAACCTCTGGAATATTTGTCCACTTTCACAATTAATCTGAGATGTTTGAAATAGAAGATGAGGGCTTTGCTGGCCAGAAATGTAATCAGATACGTCACACCGCTGAACTGAACCGCTAACAGAAAAAAAATCTCTATAATTGACTTTCCCCGGCGAACATAGTTAAATCATAACTTCCTTCTGGCAGGCGGGCGAAGGAGGTACCTGAATAGGTGTTGGTGTTTATTTGGTCTGTTCTCTGGGCACTCGTTCAACTGCCACTGGTTATTGATATATTCATTAGGGGACCATATTCTCTCTTACCATTTTCGTTTGACAGTGGTGTGTTGTCACCATCAGTCAATGAATCAATTCACAATTATGATTCTTGATGGACCATGACACAAACTTGGAGAGAATGTCATTATGGGGACATTAAAGTGATCCACAATGCTTGGAGACAGACTGAGGTTTGGTGCTGCTCCAACCCCCTCCCCCCACTTCGTGTTGACATTTGTATCTTCATCTTCAAACCCAGGGCCTTCTGAATACCACACTGCGTGATTTGCTACAGTGTGTGATGGCTCTGGGTAAATGACTATATAGGGTATGTAAACAGCATATACATGTCATATGTGGTGGCGTTATACTGTATGTGTTTCCTCTTTGGGTTCCGCTGCTCGAGAGAGAATCGGTGTTACGACATCGATGTAGTTTTAATGCCTTTGATTAAACTCTTAGGAACACGGGTTACAAGAGGGTTCTTTGGCTTTCCCTTTTTGAGAACCCCTATATATATGTTTACTAAAATGTAGTTATTTCTGATCCCAATTGGAACTATTTTATGTTCCATGTAAAACCCACAGTGGAAAGCGCCCTCTACGCAGAACGAAAAAAGGATTGTAACTGGAACCAAAATGGCTCAACAAAGGGGATTTAGACGGGGACAGCTGTAGAACCCCTTTATGTTCTATGGAGCATGTTATTTCTAAGAGATACTACAGTTAAGATACTGATAAACTGGGATTCATTAGAGAACACAGCTGACCTTTACCCCGGATATGACATCACCTTCAACTGCTCAAATAGCGTTGCTAACCCTTTCATTATAACAGTAATCCATCTCAGGCATTTGTCCAGGCACTCTGTGCTGTGTCGTGCATAAGAACTCTCCTTAGCCGTAGTATATTGGCCATATATCTCACCCTCGTGTGCATTATCGCTTAACTATATAAGCGACATTTTAACCCAAAATCTGTCAGTGACATTTCAAGTTCTGCAACAGTAGGGTAAATTGACTTCTGTAATGCGCGAGTCTATAGACTGTGTGGTGTGTGTACTTGGACTGTTTGCTAGGCTAGTTGTGATGGGTGGTCTCTGAGAGCCAGCACTGACTACTCCCCGAGTCACTATGAACCCTGTCGCTGGATCGCCGGCCTCGTTGCCATGGCAGACTAACGTGCCATTGTGGGAGATTTGATTGCCTGCCTCCCGTTGAAGTGAAGAAGAGGAGACAGGACTAAATGAAACTCCATCCATCTTAATGAAACACAATTATTTTCCACTTATTAATCATTGAAAAATCAATATGTCTTCTTGGGCGAGTGTTGCTGGGATTTGTCATCCTGCGCCCAGCCTCCATGTATCATCGGCTGCCAGGACAGTCATAGGTTCAGTCACCTGTGTCCTTTAGAGTGGAGGGAGAGCCGGCCGTATGCAGGGAGACTGTGAGAGGACCAGAGGAACCAGACCCTGTGTTTCTCTGCTACTGAGATGGATGGGAACTCATTACGGCGGGCTGTTGATGATCGTGTGTTTCCCACAGATCAATTCGCTAAACACATTGTATAATGGGCCATTATTAAAGTCTTAGGCATTGTATTGACTCGGTGGAAGCGTGTCACTGGGAAAATGGAAGATTTGGGCAGTTCTTTATTGCACACGCCATTTCCTCTCGGTATATTGCTACTACGCTCTTATGATTTCCTGCAAAGTGTCTCTGTCAGTGTATCTGAGATGGTCGATGTAATGGTCAGCAGGGGACACATCCTCGGGTTTCATGCATGGAAGTTTCTCTGTCACTCACGAGTGCGACCCGAACTAACTTCCAGAAAACAAACAAAGCATATAAACAACTGTTGTTGTCGTTGTTTTGCTCCTGAGAACAGGGGAAAGAAACGTGTCAATCTTCTATTCATCAATTTTATCGCCGGTCCTCACCTTGCGCACATACCCCCAAAAGGAACGCTTTTGGTGCTTTCTTGAAAAATTGTTGAAAAGAAATAATGATTCCGGCCGCTCTCGCCTTTGTTTTCCCTCCCAACAGAGTGACAAGAGTGCAGCGTGATGTATGTGTGCTGGGCGTTGGCTTGGTACAGTAACAGCGGCCCAGTGTGTATGCAATGCCATGGGTTAGGGTGAAGAGGTCACGCTTTACAGCCTTGGCGGTGGCCCTGATGAGCATATAATGTTCTACAGCGGATAAATGCTTCAGGTCAATATTTGATTTGCTCCACTGAGCAGGGGGTTCTGGGGAGATATTAGAGGCCGACCTGACCAGAGCATGGGGGCCCTCCACGTCAGGGCCGGGGCCGGCCGTCTCCCCAGTGTCGTTAAACAATTTCGGGACATTAAGGACACATTTGGAGTCTGGCGTGAGAGGAGGCTCTCTTTGATGATGAAGAGGCGGCTATAGGATGATTCCCATGCTACACCCCCACACACACAGACGTCCGATCATGACACCACCCCACGAGCCCCCGACACACACCTATACCGGCAGACATACCCACACCAACAACACGTTAAAAGACAAGATGAATACGTGCGGGAGAAGTGACCCCACCACTCGCAAATGCACCATCGGAAAACTGTTCAGGGACAGAGACAGGACAACCAACTGTAATGAAGGACGGGACAACCAGCTGTAATGAAGGGAGGGGCAACCAGCTGTAATGAAGGGAGGGGCAACCAGCTGTAATGAAGGGAGGGGCAACCAACTGTAATGAAGGACGGGACAACCAGCTGTAATGAAGGACGGGACAACCAGCTGTAATGAAGGACGGGACAACCAGCTGTAATGAAGGGAGGGGCAACCAACTGTAATGAAGGACCCAGGTTCATATCTCTCCTTTATCTCCACCCAACACACACACACACACACACACACTGTACATCCTCATATAACCCCCTCCACTAGACACCAGCCTCATCACTCTGACAGGCCCTGGTCAGGCACAAGGGAGAGGGAGATACAGCACCCCCCTACTCACCATTCACTGTGTGTCAATCCTGCTTGGTTTGGATCTGCATGCGGTCCAACCAGAGACATGTGCCTGTGTAATAATGGATGAACGGGGACCACCTGCTCCTGTGACACGTAGATACTCATGTTCCTATAGGCTGTTAGGGTGTACATCCAACACAACCCTGACATTCTGGCATGGAGGATAAAACTTGACAAATGTCTTCAAGTCTTTGGGGTTTTCCGGGAGACGCATTTGAGCAGCATTCTCGATATTCCTAAGCGGTGCTTAGAACTCGACGTTCTGAAAGATGCTGTGACATCCAAGTTAAGCACGTTACCATTTATTAAACAGTATTTATGCCACTGGCGATACTGTAGTAGACACTGATATGAGCCCCATGCAAAATATATTAAAAGCAAAACATTCCGGCATTACAAATCATCTCTAATCATTAGCCTGGTTGCCGGCATCACATACGTTCAGATCAGTTCATCTTCGGCTAAATTGGGCCACGGGTGGTGAAACAGCCGGGCCGCAGAAAAACAGCCGACATAAAGTGCGACGAGGTCAGATCGTTGGGCAGTTTTAATGCAAATTTAATGAGCAGTTCTCCAGATCTCCAGAGTTCGTCTTTTAACAGGAAACAATTAATTTGTGTCCCGGGCTATAGCAGCCTTTAATGCTTGTCACGGCGGCCAGATGAGCGGCTTTAAAGGCTGCTATATGGGAGCCGTTATATCATTGCGCTAATCCAGTGGCGAGGCTCTGCCCGGGGTTCTCATGCTTCCCAATGTTTATGGCTGGCGGATACCATGGCGATGAGCGCCAATGCAGACCAACCGGCTCACGTAATGGTGAGGCCGTCACATAGGAAATGCTATATTGGATTGTTTGGAGGGTCGGATTGGTCTTTTTGATGTTATTGGTGGATGAGGAGATTCCAGGTAAAGATATCAGGAGGAGATGCCAAGGAGAACAGGATGGCTGAGGTTCAGCTGATGGGACATCGTAGAATGGTACAGCCCACAAAATAGGGCCACGGAGTGTACAGCCCACCAAATAGGGACACGGAGTGTACAGCCCACCAAATAGGGACACGGAGTGTACAGCCCACAAAATAGGGACACGGAGTGTACAGCCCACAAAATAGGGCCACGGAGTGTACAGCCCACAAAATAGGGACACGGAGTGTACAGCCCACCAAATAGGGACACGGAGTGTACAGCCCACAAAATAGGGACACGGTGTGTACAGCCCACAAAATAGGGACACGGAGTGTACAGCCCACAAAATAGGGACACGGAGTGTACAGCCCACAAAATAGGGCCACGGAGTGTACAGCCCACCAAATAGGGACACGGAGTGTACAGCCCACCAAATAGGGACACGGAGTGTACAGCCCACAAAATAGGGACACGGAGTGTACAGCCCACCAAATAGGGACACGGAGTGTACAGCCCACAAAATAGGGCCACGGAGTGTACAGCCCACCAAATAGGGACACGGAGTGTACAGCCCACCAAATAGGGACACGGAGTGTACAGCCCACAAAATAGGGACACGGAGTGTACAGCCCACCAAATAGGGACACGGAGTGTACAGCCCACAAAATAGGGCCACGGAGTGTACAGCCCACCAAATAGGGACACGGAGTGTACAGCCCACCAAATAGGGACACGGAGTGTACAGCCCACCAAATAGGGACACGGAGTGTACAGCCCACAAAATAGGGACACGGAGTGTACAGCCCACCAAATAGGTCTGAATAGATCAGTCTGCATGTGTGTTGTGTATTCCAACTGGTGCCTTCTCAAAACACATTTGTTTAGGACTTCATCCTGATTCAAACCAGTCATGTCAGTGTTTACAGGTTGACATGTTTACAGCGTGTTTTCAAGTATCTTGTGGACTTCTGATTCTGAAACATGTAAGCTAACCGGTTTGGGGTCAAGTTGTTATTGACATCGTACCCAAGACCAGTCTGTGAGTTCATCTGACTTATTTAGAGGACATTTGTCAATACTGCAATTCAGCTTTGATTGAATGAGGCCTTAGGTCACATTTATCTACGAGAATCAGAAGGCCTAGATGAGATTGTAATGCCAGGGAATGTACCCACCAGGTACTTAAATTAGACTGAAATGTTGACATGCCTTTCAGACATTAAGATACACACACTGTATTTATTTTATTTCCTATTTGCACAATGCTTTATAGAGATTCTTAGGTGCAACAGAACCACATGTGCCAAATGTGCAAAACAGCAGTATCTCACTGTAAGTACACCCAACGAATATTGGAAAACAATATGTATCATCGTCATACAGTATATGAAAGTAGTCATGATGCCTTCAGAAGACAATACTTTATTTTAATTTAATTTGTAAACATTACCAAATATATGCACATCCTTTAAGGACTCCTGCAATTAAGAGCCACTCTCAGCTCCCCGGCCAATTAAAATCCTGCTTTAATGAGCGGGCTACGGCGGTGCGAGGCTGTTCGTAATGACCTCGTCCCAATCCGGCCTCTTATTGGGTTAGCCGCGGCAGCAATGTGTCTTGTCACTTTGCGGAGACAGGGTTGATACCATCTCGTGAATGGAATTAGATTGTCATTGATGTGTCAAGGCGGAGTGGGAACAACAGATCGATGGCAAATTACCGCGCGATATGTGGCGACCCGAGGAGAGGAGGGGTGCCGCAGACGGGACCAGAACGGCAGGGCCGACGTGGGGAAAAGTTGTTTCAGTTGCGCTCCCTCCACCCAGGCCATCACTTGGCTGGGAGCGATCTCACAACACCGAGAGGAGGGAGGAGAAACACACAAACCAATTCCAATACGGCACTAATGGGCCACATCATGCCAATACAATAGAGAATGGGGCCTTTCAGCTTCAGTCAATAGTGAGTAAATGAAAATGTAACCTTTCATTAAATGTGGTCCAAGTATTATCTGTCCTGCTTTCATTTTGTTGCCTTTTTTGGCATTCACTGAGACATTTTCCCGTGATGTCTGTATGTAAATTGTATGATGACACAGTGAGTGAAGTCGCGTCTGACCCAAGGTTGTTTGTAGACTCACCTACCGGTATGTACGAGGCATTGAAGCGCCAACAGGATATTATTTTTAAATGTTCAAACGTAGCACTGAGAGCAAAGTTATATGTCATGGAACGAAAACGCATAAAACGACTCTAGGAGTGATGTGTACGACCCAGGAAAAGAAAACGAGGAAAGTTTCCTGTTGGCCTGCCCACATAACCGTACAAACACAGGAACATAGCTGCCCAGCCACCAATACCTCCATTGACTCCTGTGCTTTGAACTGGGAAACTGCACTGGAGTGAGGTGATAAATCTCTAGGCATCCTGTCTCCACTAGAAGAACAAGCTCAGGGCTACTTTCCACTGTGGGCAACCTGCCCTTTTAATTAATTAGCGCTAGTAGGAAGTGCCTGCCAACGGGAGGGAAGGTAGCCCAGCACCTCGGTGTACCGTCAAGGTGATAATGTCTGTAAGGTGAAAAGAGTGCGCGATGCCTCGCTAAATCTGCACTTAATATATGCAGGCGAAGCCCCCAGAGTCGACACGATACCGAGAGAAACAGCGAGAACATTTGATCCATGTGCCACATCGAGACGTGTCTCATTGTAGTCCGCGTTGTATCTACACCAGGAAAAACGACATTTTCGTTTGAACGAAACAGAATGAAGTTAACTAACTGAAATAGAAACAGAGAAGAGTCCATAAAGACTGATTCAGGAGAAACTATCGTCCTGATCGCAGTTGTAAGTTAAACTATTTTGAGTTTCTGTTTTATGGCGCCATGTCACCCTGTGTCTCTTTGCGTATACATGTGCATGTGAGAGGGTTGAAAATGGTTCCTGTTGTGTGTGCAAACTTCTCTCTGTCTCAAGTAATGAGCATGTGCACCTTAGTGCCCGAGGCCTTCATACACAATTTAGCCAGAAAGCCACGGCTGATCATGATTTAGCTTTTGACACCGTTCGCCCCTGGGCGAGGGGAGACTAATACAGATATCTGACTTCCAGCGCACGGCTGAGGGAGAGGAGAGAAAAAGTGAGAGGCCTTTTATTGACTAAATGATAAAGAGGTTTGTAATGATAAATAACAGTCATTTTATTGTGGAATTCCCAGAAAAGACACATTCTACACAATATATAAAAGAGAAATACTACGGAGTTTCTGGCCTTCATCTCCCCAAAGAGCGGAATCTGTTGGACTCCAATATCCTTGTCCTGGAGTAGAGGTCACAAATAGCATTAGGACCCCGGCTATTAATACTGCATAAACATAATGCATAATGGCATAGGTGTCCTCTTTGGCTCAGGATGGAGGCTGTGGACGAGACAGGCAGTGATGCTCACAGGCATTATTCAGGCATTTTTTGGGCATTATTCAGGCATTATTCAGGCATTTTTTGGCCGTTATTCAGGCATTATTCAGGCATTTTTTGGCCGTTATTCAGGCATTATTCAGGCATTTTTTGGCCGTTATTCAGGCATTATTCAGGCATTTTTTGGGCATTATTCCGGTATTATTTGGCCTCACACACTATTTCACCAGAACAACAGGGTGGCACAGGAGAGAATCTACACCTGGTGCAAACAGAGAAATAATCAAACCAGATGCTACACTAGGATACCACATCACGGAGACAATTGAGAAGGATGTTGTGCTGTCCAGCTACACTCTGGAGACATGCTGCTAAAGCAACCATTGCTAGACATTGTGATCCAGGATAGAAGTTCTTGCAGTTTTGTGTATTTTCTTCTGACTATATTAACAGTTTCGCTATTGCTAACAGCTAACACTGTAAAACCGAGATATTCTCTGAACAGTACAGGCCAAAAAGAGGATGGCCAGTACAGAAACAGTTCAGTGGGCAGATAGATTTATAATAAGTTACCTAATTTAATCTCTGTAATGTTCTGACCATTGATGGCAGCATATTGTTTGTCACGAATGTCATTACAGATCAGTGTTGCGCTTCCTCTTCCAAGTCCACCTCTTCTCATTCTTCCTCTTCTCTGATGTTGTCAAAACACCTGAGGCCCTTAAGGTCAACAAGCCATCCTGATTGCTCGTTAAACAATTATTCCTGATAGTGTTTACACCTTGACAACTGTTTGTTGAGATTGATAAAATTGTAATGATTTCAGTTTGGTGCTGTATACAGTAACAGATGAATATATTATGGGATGAGATAAATTATATTCCTATTTTCTTTTGTTGATTATAAAACCACAGTTGGTTAGCAGTTTGTTTATAAAGTGTCTTCAGTGTGCATGTCTGCAGTATGTGTGTGTGTCTGTAATGCGCGTGTGTGTCATTAGTATATATGAGTGTGTGTGTGTGTGTGTGTGTGTGTCTCTGCAGTGTGTGTCTGTCTGTCTGCAGTCTGTTTGTGTATCAGCCCTGTGTGTCTATCTGCAGTCTATGTGTGTGTGTGTGTGTGTGTGTGTGTGTGTGTGTGTGTGTGTGTGTGTGCGTGTGTGCGTGTGTGTACGTGCGTGTGTACGTGCGTGGTGTGTCTGCAGTGACTGTCGAGAGCCAGTCGCTGAATACTGAATTGAGAATGGCCCAGAAATGAACAGTCAAATCCAATTAAATTACTCAAATTAAATTGTATAATGGTTATGGAACACCTGATCAAATTACTCACATTCAGGGGAATTCGACAGCAACCAATTAGTTCAAAGTATAAAGTTCACACGCTTAAATTAACACCAGGAGGACAGGGCCTTGATTTGAGCGAAATGATATATCATAATTACATCACATAGGAAAAATCACAAATTATCGAGCTTTGCTTTTAATAAGAAAATGGAAATGGCTAATAGGTCTTGATATGACAAATGCACCTCTGTCTACAGTATGTCTGCCTGACTCACACAAATAAAAAGGATTATTGGAGCGATGGGAGATTCTCAAAAGTAGACTAGACAATAGGACTTTGTCAATATTTTAGGATGCTCATTTTTGGCTGCCTTCTGCTGAAGATTACATGCTAGCAAGAAAGGTTTCATTACAATTATAAATTTTTTTACCAACTCCTGGACTAATTGTACATGGGACTTTCCAACCGTCGTTTTTTTACATTTTAAATTTAGCTTTTCAAGGTGCCTTTCCAAGGTGAAGTAAGTGAGTAATGAGATACAAAAGTATTTTAATTGACTTTCTGTAAATTTAGCTTCACTTGTCCGACATTAGCTCCTTTAAAAGTGAACCATTTGTGCTAATAAAGTTATTAATCATGGCCGTACAGTAATTATCTGTGTAATTATAGTGTAATTGCACATTGATCAAGGACGCCTCATATAGCGTGGAGAGATAGGTCTGGTCATGATTACCTCCGCGTTAATACATTAATCCTGCATGTGGTGGCACAATCTTCTTCTACAGTGGAGAGTGTGCCTCTGCTTCGGCCATATATCCAGTAAATAACCATAAACGCTGTAACATGATAATACTGGTTTAATTACCCCTGGACAGCCCACTTACAAACCTATTGCTGCTGCAGTCAATATCCCCCAAGATCCATTCATGCTTCAGCTGATGGTTAACTTGGGAGCTTTTGCCGACTGCTTTACCCTAATTGATATCCTTATTTAGCGAGAGGGAGAGCCAGTGGGAGACGAACGGAGTTAAATGGAGCAGTTTACGGTACTGTAAACCAGATCCCACGCCATCACGTCTGACTGCGGTCCGACGTGATTTATCCTGCTAATTTGCCGTTTTAAAGTATTACGTCTCTTTGGCCCTTTTTCATATTAAACAAGAGAAAGAGGGAGAGAGCGAGAGAGTGTTTTTTTTGCTGGGCTCCCTACAGAAGCCCTTGTTGGGATATTGTTTTACAGTGAATTAAACCTGATTATGCTTTCAGTATTCCCCAGCCGCTCAGTCTCGCCTTGGTCAAACAGGCGAGGGAGCCTTTGCCATGTACCTGAGGGCATGTGGTAGGGCCAGTGCGCACACTTAACACTTACTTACCACCGTGTTCAACCAGAGCAGGGAACACACCCCTCAGAGCCCTGTCGACGAGCTGGATATTAACAGGAATGCTTTATTTTTAGCACTGGAAATTGATCTGCATTGCTGCCACATATACCTGAGATTCTGAGTAGAATGCCGTGTTATAAAGAGAAAGAGAGCGAGAGAGAGAGAATGAAAGAGGGTAAAGCTAGCTGTCTGTATAGCTATTCAGGACAGTCAGCCAGCAGCACTCCATGACAAATACGAAATAGACACGAGCCAACAGAACTGTGCTATTATAAAACACACATTGAATACATATTAAAAATGCACGAAGAGTATCAGTCTAAATATCTGTGTAAGGACAATGCACATCGTATTATTTTTACCACGGCATACGGATGCATTCTATTTTTTGCCAACAGGTCAAATCAAATGAAGTTATCGAGAACAATTTGAAAATAGGATTGTGCTTTAAGTGGGTTTGTAGGTCTCTCCCTCCTGTCTCCCATTCCCCAGATATGTCTCCCTTAACAGCTCAAAGTAATTAGCGAAGACCACATGACAAAGGTGGAGTAGCTACAGTATACAGAGTAGACGGCTCTCATCTTTAATTTGAAGAGACCAGACAGTGGGGGCTTGCTGAGAGCTTCAAGCAACTAAGTTAGGTTGAAAAAGTCTCAGAACGACCAATTCCACAATAGGCAATACAATTCTGTAGGGTGTATGGGTATCCCAATATTGGCAACTAAAACACCAGCTTTGGTCAGTATTTAAACTATTTTGCGCCAGTTTTCCGACCGAACTGCTGTGTTCCTATTTTCGATAGTTATTTTCTTACGTGAGAAAATAAATGTTCATATCTGAGTGATACCTCAGAAAGTCCTTCAGGCTTGGCTATTAGTCACGGGGCTGAGCAGCAAGTCAGCCACAAATGGCCTCCAATTTCCAACGAGCGCGGTCAGCTCATTCTTTACTGTCAAGATGAAGAAGAGCATCAAACTTGAGTCAATAAAGTAATACGAAAGTCCTGGTATCGAAATGTGACGCGGCAGACTGATTAAGAGCACAGTTCTCTGTTGTGATGCTCTCTGTGTTCTGGAGAGGGGGGGGGATAGGGTGAGGAGGTTGGGAGAGTTGTGAGGAGACAGGGACATGCAGGGGTGTGGGGGGCGTGGCGGGGGTAGAGTGGGTGCCCCTGGTGATTCGCTGCTGTTGTTTAGATTTCTCAGTCTGAAAGGTAACATGTTTAGTTGTTTATTTCATGGAGCCACAGGTCATACACACTCCAGATATTCATTATAGAGACCACGATGACATCATCAATATATATATATATATATATAAAACACTAGATGTAAACTCCAATGAACATTATAAACTCTGTTTTGGCGGGCTGATGGATAGACAGTGTTTAGGAAAACTTCTGTAGTGGGGTCGGAATTTAGGAAGAAACCTAGAGAGGAGCCAGACCGTGATGGACGGCCAGTCATATATATATATATATATATATAAAACACTAGATGTAAACTCCAATGAACATTATAAACTCTGTTTTGGCGGGCTAATGGATAGACAGTGTTTAGGAAAACGTCTGTAGTGGGGTCGGAATTTAGGAAGAAACCTAGAGAGGAGCCAGACCGTGATGGATGGCCAGTCATCTTCTGGCTCTGGCTGGTGAAGATGGTAGGATTACATGACCTTTAAGCAAACTAAACAGTTGGGACTGAGACAAGACAGACTGACCCTTGTCCCCTGAAACACTTAACAAGGGAACATGTCAAAGTCGATCGGGTAGATGAGATGGTAAGCAAACAATAAGTTCACGCAGTCAACATGTTGGATGCAGGAGAAATGGGCAGGAGTAAAGACCTGAGTGACTTTGACTAGAGCCAAATTATAATGTGCAGACAATTGGGTTGAGAGCATCTGTGAAATAACAAGGATTGTAGGGTACTCCTGGTCAGCATTGGTGAGTACCTACCAAGAGAGGTCTAAGAAGGGACGAACGGCAATTTGCCAACAGGGTTTTGGGTGGTCAGGGTTTATGGGAGCATGAAGGGAACGAAAGCTTTTCCTGTTTGGTCTGATCACAAGGCCTGTTGTGGCAAAAGTCACAGAAAATGCAAATGTAGATTACTGGACGTCACTGTGTAACAACATAAGTGCATCGCACCCTGCTGTGTATGGGGGCTGTGTAGCTGCAGACCGGTCAGAGTGTCCATGATGACCCCATGACGACCCCATGAGGACCCTAATGATGACCCCTGGCCACCGCCGGCAGCGACGACAATAAGCATGTGACGATGGACCTGGGAGCAGCGGAAGAAAGGAAACACAATGGTCTATTATGTGGTGTTATTTTAAGGTTCTAATGTCAACCGCAAACTGAAGTGGTTCTACCATATGAATAACTGTGAACGATGTTAAGTGTGAAACCACAGAGCAAGCAAAAGGTAACATCCATTACAATCCATCTAGTTGTAGTAGACAAAAGATTGCAGAAAAGAAAGACAACACACATCTTTTCTATCAGCAAGCGACAAGCTCAGGGACATATATTCTTGTTCTTTGTGCTCCTTCAGTATCTTAGTATTCAGATGTCTCCATCTCACTTCGGTTTTACCTTCTATGTCCTACCATTCCCTTTCACTCTGTTTATGCGTCTAACCGACACGGTTCGGTAAGGCAGGACCCAGGCGCGGAGGTGTCATCAACAAATGCAATGTCTGACTTGCTTACAATGCGTTGAGTTAAAACAAGTATAACAGCAAACAGTTATCAATGACTGACAAGAAACACTAGGACAGGAGGAACTTAAATGGTGACATAATGGGGAATAAACGAGGTATAGGTGACGGCTAAACTAGACAAAGGTGGAACCAATTGGAGAACATAGAAACAGATCTGAAAGGCATGGAACGTAGAAATGATACAGCTAGAACTGCACAAGCTGTGCCAGGCTGTTACAGTAAGTCCTTATGTTGATTAGTTAAAAAAAATCACTGTCTGAGGGATTTGTAGGTTTACTTTTCATTTGGTGCTAAAATTGACCAAAAATAATGAATTATTTGTGATTAATCAATTATTACCTATTATAACCTATAATTATTATTATTATTATTATCTGAATACTAATGCTGTCCTACCAAAGACTGGAGCCTCATTAATAATAAAAAGTCACACTTTCTTACACAGGACTTTAAAATAAAGATATCTACTTTGATGATCTGGATTGCTTTGAACCTGTTGAATAAGCATTAAAGGGCATACTACAGTTGTATTTATCTTTATTGTTGTAAGGGCATACTACAGTTGTATTTACCTTTATTGTTGTAAGGGCATACTACAGTTGTATTTACCGTTATTGTTGTAAGGGCATACTACAGTTGTATTTACCTTTATTGTTGTAAGGGCATACTACAGTTGTATTTACCTTTATTGTTGTAAGGGCATACTACAGTTGTATTTACCTTTATTGTTGTAAGGGCATACTACAGTTGTATTTACCTTTATTGTTGTAAGGGCATACTACAGTTGTATTTATCTTTATTGTTGTAAGGGCATACTACAGTTGTATTTACCTTTATTGTTGTAAGGGCATACTACAGTTGTATTTACCTTTATTGTTGTAAGGGCATACTACAGTTGTATTTACCTTTATTGTTGTAAGGGCATACTACAGTTGTATTTATCTTTATTGTTGTAAGGGCATACTACAGTTGTATTTACCTTTATTGTTGTAAGGGCATACTACAGTTGTATTTACCTTTATTGTTGTAAGGGCATACTACAGTTGTATTTATCTTTATTGTTGTAAGGGCATACTACAGTTGTATTTATCTTTATTGTTGTAAGGGCATACTACAGTTGTATTTACCTTTATTATCTTTATTGTTGTAAGGGCATACTACAGTTGTATTTATCTTTATTGTTGTAAGGGCATACTACAGTTGTATTTACCGTTATTGTTGCAAGGGCATACTACAGTTGTAGTTACCTTTTCTGTTGTAAGGGCATACTACAGTTGTATTTACCTTTATTGTTGTAAGGGCATACTACAGTTGTATTTCTCTTTATTGTTGTAAGGGCATACTACAGTTGTATTTACCTTTATTGTTGTAAGGGCATACTACAGTTGTATTTACCTTTATTGTTGTAAGGGCATACTACAGTTCTTGTTCTACTCAGCTTCTGAATAATATACCTACATTCAACCAGTCAACCAGCCAGGTCAATACAAACACAAGTGAAGACAGAGAAAAAAGCAACCGATGCATTTTCATGCTCTTCTCACCCTCTCTTTCTCTCCCTTTCTCTCTCTTTCTCTCCCTTTCTCTCTCTTTCTTACGCCAGTGAATGGATCGCCCGAAGCCCCAGCGTGCCAATCTCCGCTCATTGTTCTGCTAATTTAACGTAGTGGTAAAGACGGTCGCCCGTCTTCTGATAATGGGTCATGATATCCACAATTAGAACATAAAAGGGGGAACATGACTCCAGGACCCGGGGGGGAGGTGCCAGAAGGGTCAAAGGGTGAATAGGGACAGGGTGTTGTGTAATGACCAGCCAGGGAACACAATGAGTGGGTTAAACACTCTCTCCGTGCACAAGTCACACACTGCCCAAACACCACACGTAAACACACAGCTTGTGCTGGGCGAGTGAACATGGAAATTGTACTCATTCATTCAGATTTGCATGTACATTATCTCAGCTCCTCTATGTGCAGAATTGCCACGTAGGACGTATACATCAATTTGGTCTCGAGACAGTTGGCAAAAAGTGTAACTTTTGATGTGCAAAGCTAACTGCAGTGTGCTTTGCATCGACGTGGTGCAGACTAGACACTATTTATGGTTTAAAGAGCCCAGTTTCATTTCAATTCACACTGACTGGTGCACGGCATAAATACGAATATATATATATAGCACACACGCTTGTCTGAATTCCACATCACTAATCCATGCAGCCGTATTAGAGTTGTGCAGTAGTGCCCCAGGTAAAGAAGTCAATTTCTGTGTATCACATTCCTACAGTAGGGAGGATTAAATACATACAGTCATTTTCTGCATACTTAGTAAACATGGTCTGTCAACCTGCAACTCCCACTTGTCACTCAGCCTCCCAGTTCCAGTGAACTACCACCAAACTTCAGAGACATGTTTGGGGGGGGGGCACGGGGGGGACCATGTGGTTTTGCACCGTGGCTCTGGGCAACACACGGAGCAGGTTGTTATGCGTCGCGCGGCTAATGGGTTCCACTTCTCAGCGCGGTCCGTTAGCCTGTGCTGACACGTCCTGACACTTCATACATCGTCTTCCACCCTTTTTTAATCATTTCTGATAGGCCCTCTCCGGGATGCCATCTATTTAATTTGAAAGGGCGAGCCACCCCCCCAAAAAAATTGTATCTCTAAATAGAGTTCTGTCTGAACACGTCTGAGCTCTTTTGTGAAACGTCAACAGAAGCTACCAGGTGAATCTTCACTCGAGCCGAGGAAGTTCAGGAAATTGGGACAAGATTCCGGTTAAGTCCTGGAACGGACAATTAAAAAAGTTTCCAAATAACACATTGCAATAATAAACAAAGGCACTGAGAAATGTATACAGAGAAAAACATTGAGAAAATAAAGCTGCAAGCAGCATTGAGTGTGTGTCACCATTAGGCTACAATAGAACGTATTGCACCACTTGTGCACTGCTGGATCCATATTCACCAGGTATCGGAAGCATGAATGATGTTTCTTGTCCAATTGTGCTCCCTTGTAACTAAATTGAGCAATAGTTTAGTCATTTGATTTATAACCCTGATTAAGTGTGCCAAACGTAAATCAAAATGAGTGATATGCATCAAAAGAAAATGCCATCTAGCCATTGTTGCGCCCCCTTATGGTAGATTTTGCTTTAGACATGTATATTATATGCAGCAGCCAGCTAGAATTAAATACAGTTAACCGCCTTACTCAGTAACAGAACAACATAGTTTTCCATTCTTGCTCGGTCCTTTTGATTTAGCAATCTTTTGGATATTGGTCAGGTGTTCTAACTGCTAGGCTAGTTAAATATATTTTCTTTCTGTCTCATCCTGTTTCTGGCCCATAAGGACCATTTGACCAATATTAAGTGTGTGCGTTTTGCCGCATCAGAAATAATCAACAGTTTGATTTGGTATTTGATAGGAGTTACAATACTTACCGTTTATCATGTTACATGTTATTTACCTTGACAGAAATGTATTTGGTAGATTTCAAGTAAAATACCGTCCCTGCCCTTCATGTTTTACAAAGTTTTCAATGTTTCAGATGTGTGTGAGGGTCTGCCATGCAGATCCCAAGGAGTAGACACAATCGCAGAGAAGTTTTTCCAAAAAAGGGGTTTTATTCTCATCCAGGCAGGACAGGCACTAGAAACGAGAACTTAACAAGACAACGAAACAAAACATCAGAACAGACACAGATCACATCCCCTAAAATACCGGCCTACCTCTACTCCACCCTACCAAAGACAAAACTAACCAGCACAGGAAAACATTGACACAAAAGATTCCTACAAACACATAACGAAATAACCAGCCTAGGAATAAACACAGACACGAAACATTCCTACACACAAAGAACTAACAATCATAGAATTAACACAGACCAGAAACAGAAACCACGTACCTTAACAAGACAATGACCCGACAAACACACAGGATAACAGGGAAGACTAAATACTACACATAACGAGGACTAACAAGCAACAGGTGAGAAAAAGGGCGGGAAAATTAAGGTAATGATGAAACCCTATGAACACCCACAAGATGGAGACAAACAAGCACACCACGACACAGGAACACACGGGAACACCTGTGAACCATGACAGTACCCCCCCCTCAAGGCGCGGCTCCAGAAGCGCCAAAAAATAAAAAATAAACTAAAACCCCGGCTACGAATTGCAGCGGGGAGGCGGCAGAGGAGGTGGGGTGGGATGGAGGCGAGAAACAAAAAACCTGGAACGGGGACAGAGTCAAGGGAATAGTGCAGTTACTCCGGGGGCAAGCGGAGGCCTAGAGGACAGTGCCAGCAAGACACAGAGTCAGGAGGCCGGACCGGAGAGGGCGGAGCAGAGACCCGGCCGGGCGGATGCGGGTCAGGAGGCCGTAACGGCTGAGGCGGGGCAGAGGACAGGACGGGCGGATGCGGGTCAGGAGGCCGGACAGGCGTAGGCGGAGCAGAGGTCCGGAAGGACGGATGAGGGTCAGGAGGCCGGACAGGCAAGGACAGCTCGGGCGACCGGACAGGCAAGGACGGCGGGTCAGGTGGTCTACCCGGCGGGAGCGGGTCAGGTGGTCTACCCGGCGGGAGCGGGTCAGGAGGTCTACCCGGCGGGAGCGGGTCAGGAGGCAGATCAGGAGGGTGCAGGTCTGGAGGCCGGACAGGAGGGTGCAGGTCTGGAGGCCGGACAGGCGGGTGCAGGTCTGGAGGCCGGACAGGCGGGTGCAGGTCTGGAGGCCGGACAGGAGGGTGCAGGTCTGGAGGTCGACCAGGCAGATACGGGTCAGGAGGCAGTGCCGGAGGAGACGGGTCAGGAGGCAGTGCCGGAGGAGACGGGTCAGGAGGCAGTGCCGGAGGAGACGGGTCAGGAGGCAGTGCCGGAGGAGACGGGTCAGGAGGCAGTGCCGGAGGAGACGGGTCAGGAGGCAGTGCCGGAGGAGACGGGTCAGGAGGCAGGGCCGGAGGAGACGGGTCAGGAGGCAGGGCCGGAGGAGACGGGTCAGGAGGCAGGGCCGGAGGAGACGGGTCAGGAGGCAGGGCCGGAGGAGACGGGTCAGGAGGCAGGGCCGGAGGAGACGGGTCAGGAGGCAGGGCCGGAGGAGACGGGTCAGGAGGCAGCGCCGGAGGACACGGGTCAGGAGGCAGCGCCGGAGGACACGGGTCAGGAGGCAGCGCCGGAGGACACGGGTCAGGAGGCAGCGCCGGAGGACACGGGTCAGGAGGCAGCGCCGGAGGACACGGGTCAGGAGGCAGCGCCGGAGGACACGGGTCAGGAGGCAGCGCCGGAGGACACGGGTCAGGAGGCAGCGCCGGAGGACACGGGTCAGGAGGCAGCGCCGGAGGACACGGGTCAGGAGGCAGCGCCGGAGGACACGGGTCAGGAGGCAGCGCCGGAGGACACGGGTCAGGAGGCAGCGCCGGAGGACACGGGTCAGGAGGCAGCGCCGGAGGACACGGGTCAGGAGGCAGCGCCGGAGGACACGGGTCAGGAGGCAGCGCCGGAGGACACGGGTCAGGAGGCAGCGCCGGAGGACACGGTTCAGGTGGCCGTGCCGGAGGACACGGTTCAGGTGGCCGTGCCGGAGGACACGGTTCAGGTGGCCGTGCCGGAGGACACGGTTCAGGTGGCCGTGCCGGAGGACACGGTTCAGGTGGCCGTGCCGGAGGACACGGTTCAGGTGGCCGTGCCGGAACAGGTTTTGGCCCGGCAACAGTCCTTGGCCCGGGAACTGTCCCGGCCAGGATGACGGCCTCGGGCATAGGACGGGGCTCGAGAACAGGACGGGGACCGGACTGGGGTCAGGCAGGGGGACAGGACTGGAGTCAGGCAGGGGACAGGAGAGTCAGGGGGACAGGACTGGAGTCAGGCAGGGGACAGGACTGGAGTCAGGCAGGGGGACAGACTCCGACAAGGGGTCTGAAGTGAGCTCGGGGTCTGGAGTGAGCTCTGGGGCTGGAGTGGGCTCTGGGGCTGGAGTGAGCTCTGGGGCTGGAGTGAGCTCTGGGGCTGGAGTGAGCTCTGGGGCTGGAGTGAGCTCTGGGGCTGGAGTGAGCTCGGGGCTGGAGTGAGCTCGGGGCTGGAGTGAGCTCGGGGGCTGGAGTGAGCTCGGGGCTGGAGTGAGCTCGGGGCTCGGGGCTGGAGTGAGTGAGCTCGGGGCTGGAGTGAGCTCGGGGCTGGAGTGAGCTCTGGGGCTGGAGTGAGCTCTGGGGCTGGAGTGAGCTCTGGGGCTGGAGTGAGCTCTGGGGCTGGAGTGAGCTCTGGGGCTGGAGTGAGCTCTGGGGCTGGAGTGAGCTCTGGGGCTGAGCTCTGGGGCTGGAGTGAGCTCTGGGGCTGGAGTGAGCTCTGGGGCTGGAGTGAGCTCGGGGACCGGGACAGCCACGGGGACCGCCACGGGGACAGACTCTGGGACGGACACGGGGCTGGCTCAGGCAAGGAAACGGGGACAGGCTCAGGCAAGGGCACGGGGACAGGCTCAGGCAAGGGCACGGGGACAGGCTCAGGCAAGGGCACGGGGACAGGCTCAGGACGGGGACAGGCTCAGGCAAGGGCACGGGGACAGGCTCAGGCAAGGGCACGGGGACAGGCTCAGGCAAGGGCACGGGGACAGGCTCAGGCAAGGGCACGGGGACAGGCTCAGGCAAGGGCACGGGGACAGGCTCAGGCAAGGGCACGGGGACAGGATCAGGCAAGGACACGGGGACAGGCACAAGGACACGGGGACAGGCTCAGGCAAGGGCACGGGGACAGGCTCAGGCAAGGCACGGGGACAGGCTCAGGCAAGGGCACGGGGACAGGCTCAGGCAAGGACACGGGGACAGGCTCAGGCAAGGACACGGGGACAGGCTCAGGCAAGGACACGGGGACAGGCTCAGGCAGTAGCTTCTTCCCTCCACCTCTGGTGTCTTCCAAAGGAGGAGGGTCATCATCAATGTCCTCCTCATCTGGACACTCAAGGTCCTCACCACTGTCCAGCAGTGAGACCTCCCCTGTCCTTTTCGCCGCTAGAGCCTGGTCAGCCATCTTGAGCTGCGGGGCGGCAGCCATCTTGAGCTGAGGGGCGGCAGCCATCTTGTGCTGCGGGGCGGCAGCCATCTTGTGCTGCGGGGCGGCAGCCATCTTGTGCTGCGGGGCGGCAGCCATCTTGTGCTGCGGGGCGGCAGCCATCTTGTGCTGCGGGGCGGCAGCCATCTTGTGCTGCGGGGCGGCAGCCATCTTGTGCTGCCATCTTGAGCTGGGGCGGCAGCCATCTTGTGCTGCGGGGCGGCAGCCATCTTGTGCTGCGGGCGGCAGCCATCTTGTGCTGCGGGGCGGCAGCCATTTTGTGCTGTGGGGCGGCAGCCATCTTGAGCTGCGGGGCGGCAGCCATCTCGTGCTGCCGAGCAGCTCTCAGGGGTGGTGAGGTGGAGGGCAGAAACGAGGAAGGTGAGACAGGAATCAGCTGGAGGGTGAAAGGATCCCAGCGAAACCTCCCCTCCATGTACTCCTCCTCCTCGGACTCGTCCTCAGACTCGGAGTCCTCAGCACCATAGGGCTCCCAGCCGTACTCCCCCTCCAGATACTCCTCATCCTCGCTGCGGAGTGACTCTCTCCACTCACGCAATGCTGCGTAGTCCGCCGGTAACCAGATAGCTGGCGGAGTGGATGTTCGAGGAGGGAGGGGCGGTCCGCGCCGGATCGCGCACCGGCGAAAACATTCAGGGAACTCCGGAGACTGTCCGTAAGTGGACGGACAGCTCTTCTTTCTCCGCTGTGTCATAGCGGGTGGGTCATTCTGTGAGGGTCTGCCATGCAGATCCCAAGGAGTAGACACAATCGCAGAGAAGTTTTTCCAAAAAAGGGGTTTTATTCTCATCCAGGCAGGACAGGCACTAGAAACGAGAACTTAACAAGACAACGAAACAAAACATCAGAACAGACACAGATCACATCCCCTAAAATACCGGCCTACCTCTACTCCACCCTACCAAAGACAAAACTAACCAGCACAGGAAAACATTGACACAAAAGATTCCTACAAACACATAACGAAATAACCAGCCTAGGAATAAACACAGACACGAAACATTCCTACACACAAAGAACTAACAATCATAGCATTAACACAGACCAGAAACAGAAACCACGTACCTTAACAAGACAATGACCCGACAAACACACAGGATAACAGGGAAGACTAAATACTACACATAACGAGGACTAACAAGCAACAGGTGAGAAAAAGGGCGGGAAAATTAAGGTAATGATGAAACCCTATGAACACCCACAAGATGGAGACAAACAAGCACACCACGACACAGGAACACACGGGAACACCTGTGAACCATGACAATGTGTTGAAATCTGATCAAGTTTATGGAATTTGATCTTAAACGTTAGTCAACAAAGTTACTAGTAAATGATTTATAGTAGGGGACTAATGCATTTCTATTGGAGTCAATAAGATTTATTTTCAAACTTTCTGTGTATGTAAGGGAAACGTCACAAGGGATTATCACATGCAATTTCCGTATAGATCTGCAAACATCACTCAATAGAAATGGGACAATTCCACAAAATAATCATAAACAAACCATTACATCATATTGCTGTAGTTGCCATGAGACCCTATACAATCTATTTGGAAACAAAAGACCAAAAAGCCCAAAAGGCTGGCGCTTTTTTTGCGCTACATGATATTATCTTTCCAATTCAAGATTTCATACGTTATTGGTTTAGACCAAGAATAAATGTTTGTATAAAGTATGTTGGTTTGTACTGGGTCAGGCATAGATAGCTGGGAGCAGCTCCTCATTCTTGTCCTTCGCAGGGAACCTGTGGGAATTTAACATGCACAGATTGTATTGTGCCATCCTTTCCTGTACTTCCATCCTCTCTAGGTTCTACGTAATATCAGATAACGCAGACGTTTTGAAACAATAACTCCACTGGTCTGTGTTACAATAATTGGGTCTTGATTGATACAGCTTATTTGTTTAAAATGCTCGTCAAGGGAAACACCATATATCAAGTGTGTAACTGTAGAAAAAACAAACATCAAAGGAGATAGTAATAGTACTAAATAGTACTAAATAGAAACGTTTTTTATTTAGTTTCCTCCCTGTAGCTTTAAATGGGAACAGCCATGTTGGGCTAAGCTAAACAAGAACAGGCAGAAATGTGGTTTACTATGTCCTTCAGATGCTGGTTTATAGCAGAACAAGCAGGGCATGTTTTTGCATTTAGTTGTTTGCCGTTATTCACTGTCTATAAGTAGTCTTTTATTGAAGTCAGGCAACTGCAAAAGTTATTATGTGTGCTTGACTATGGTCAAGGACACATATTGTAATCTCACATATATATTATTATTATTATGTGTGCTTGACTATGGTCAAGGACACATATTGTAATCTCACATATATATTATTATTATTATTATTATTATTATTATTATTATTATTATTATTATATCAATTTTGTCCCCGCCTACTCCTCCCACAGTTTTTGCACTAGATGGACAAAAAAGGTGTCAAAATGTGCGTCCCGAACTCTATTTAGTTGGCATTGTTTTGTAGAAGGTTTCGTTATGTAGTTTACGAAATATTAACGATAATGTCGCTAATTAATCCCCATTGAAATACATTGACGGAATCTTCAAAACTAGAGTGTGAGAGCCCATTCAGCAGAAAATGTAGAGAACATTTGTAAACTGCTACTGCTGCCTGAGTTTCAACCCTTTACACACAAATGGCATATCAAAACGTTCATCTATTTGTGCTGTCACTCAAAATGTTCAAATATAAGCTGTAACATATATATTTATTTCGTTATGTCCTTTTGTTTCCAACTTGCGCCTCCCCATAGACATCCATAGAAACGGTGATTTTCTCCACTCTAATTTGAAAGCGATTTTTGGTGTTTCTTTGTTCGTTTGTAAATTGTGATAGCGCCTGCATTTCCGGGGTTACAGATACATGTTATACATCAAAATGTCCGCCTGGGTCTTATGATTCTCATGGTGTAATTGTTTAAACTGTGTGATTAAAACTCTGGTTAGTAGAGCTAAAAGTATACGACCATGCCTGATTCCTATTCATTTTGACACACACTAATTACTAGGAACATTCTGGAAGGGGCGGGGGAGGAGGCAGCGCGCTCTGATATCGATGAGGACAGGTGTTCCTCCTGACAAAGGCATAGTTGCCTGGTTACAGACAAAGACTCTGCCTGCACCAATGAACGAATGAATGAATGGGTAAGTTCTTTCTCTGGGTCTCTGTTTACATGTTAGCATGTTAGCTAGCGTTAGCGCGCTAGCTAACGTTAGCATGTTAGCTAGCGTTAGCGCGCTAGCTAGCGTTAGCTACTACTTTAAGTGTATGCATACATTCAGACAGCCTGCAGCAATGAATGTATAGGTAAGTTATTTAGCAATGAATGTATAGGTAAGTTATTTCTCTGGGTCTCTGTTTACACGTTAGCATGTTAGCTAGCGTTAGCGCGCAACTAGCGTTAGCATGTTAGCTAGCGTTAGCGCGCTAGCTAGCGTTAGCTACTACTGTAGTAATGAGTAATGACTGATAGGTTTAACACATTGTATACTATGGTGCTTGCAGCAGCAGTGTGTATTCATGTGTAATGACTGATAGGTTTAACACATTGTATACTATGGTGCTTGCAGCAGTGTGTATGCATGAGTAATGACTGATAGGTTTAACACATTGGATACTATGGTGCAGGTAGCAGCAGTGTGTGTTCATGAGTAATGACGGATAGGTTTAACACATTTGTATACTATGGTGCATGTAGCAGTAGTGTGTATTCATGAGTAATGACTGATAGGTTTAACACATTGCATACTATGGTGCATGTAGCAGCAGTGTGTATTCATGAGTAATGACTGATAGGTTTAACACATTGTATACTATTGTCCATGCAGCAGCAATGTGTATTCATCAGTAATGACTGATAGGTTTAACACATTGTATACTATGGTGCTTGCAGCAGTAGTGTGTATTCATGAGTAATGACTGATAGGTTTAACACATTGTATACTATGGTGCATGTAGCAGCAGTGTGTATTCATGAGTAATGACTGATAGGTTTAACATTTGTATACTTTGTGCATGTAGCAGCAGTGTGTATTCATGAGTAATGACTGATAGGTTTAACACATTGTATACTATGGTGCATGCAGCAGCAGTGTGTATTCATGAGTAATGACTGATAGGTTTAACACATTGTATACTATGGTGCTTGCAGCAGCAGTGTGTATTCATGAGTAATGACTGATAGGTTTAACACATTGTATACTATGGTGCTTGCAGCAGTGTGTATGCATGAGTAATGACTGATAGGTTTAACACATTGATACTATGGTGCATGTAGCAGCAGTGTGTATTCATGAGTAATGACTGATAGGTTTAACACATTGTATACTATGGTGGTGCATGTAGGTTTAACACATTTGCAGTAGTGTGTATTCATGAGTAATGACTGATAGGTTTAACACATTGCATACTATGGTGCATGTAGCAGCAGTGTGTATTCATGAGTAATGACTGATAGGTTTAACACATTGTATACTATTGTCCATGCAGCAGCAGTGTGTATTCAGGAGTAATGACAGATAGGTTTAACACATTGTATACTATGGTGCATGCAGCAGCAGTGTGTATTCATGAGTAATGATTGATAGGTTTAACACATTGTATACTATGGTGCTTGCAGCAGCAGTGTGTATTCATGAGTAATAACTGATATGTTTAACACTTTGCATACTATGGTGCATGCAGCAGTAGTGTGTATTCATGAGTAATGACTGATAGGTTTAACACATTGTATACTATGCATGCTTGCATGCAGTGTGTATTCAGTAATGACTGTAGGTATTCATGTGCATTGTATTGACTGATAGGTTTAACACATTGCATACTATGGTGCTTGCAGCAGTAGTGTGTATTCATGAGTAATGACTGATAGGTTTAACACATTGCATACTATGGTGCATGCAGCAGCAGTGTCACCTCAGTTTGGCAGTTGATATCAGTACACAGTCGACTACGGGTGGCCGCAAGCACACATCATCACAATTTCTGCAGAAATTTGCTATCTAGTTATGTGTGCTTGACTATCTAGTAATCTCACATATATATTATTATTATTATTATTATTATTATTATTATTATTATTATATCAATTTTGTCCCCGCCTACTCCTCCCACAGTTTTTGCACTAGATGGACAAAAAAGGTGTCAAAATGTGCGTCCCGAACTCTATTTAGTTGGCATTGTTTTGTAGAAGGTTTCGTTATGTAGTTTACGAAATATTAACGATAATGTCGCTAATTAATCCCCATTGAAATACATTGACGGAATCTTCAAAACTAGAGTGTGAGAGCCCATTCAGCAGAAAATGTAGAGAACATTTGTAAACTGCTACTGCTGCCTGAGTTTCAACCCTTTACACACAAATGGCATATCAAAACGTTCATCTATTTGTGCTGTCACTCAAAATGTTCAAATATAAGCTGTAACATATATATTTATTTCGTTATGTCCTTTTGTTTCCAACTTGCGCCTCCCCATAGACATCCATAGAAACGGTGATTTTCTCCACTCTAATTTGAAAGCGATTTTTGGTGTTTCTTTGTTCGTTTGTAAATTGTGATAGCGCCTGCATTTCCGGGGTTACAGATACATGTTATACATCAAAATGTCCGCCTGGGTCTTATGATTCTCATGGTGTAATTGTTTAAACTGTGTGATTAAAACTCTGGTTAGTAGAGCTAAAAGTATACGACCATGCCTGATTCCTATTCATTTTGACACACACTAATTACTAGGAACATTCTGGAAGGGGCGGGGGAGGAGGCAGCGCGCTCTGATATCGATGAGGACAGGTGTTCCTCCTGACAAAGGCATAGTTGCCTGGTTACAGACAAAGACTCTGCCTGCACCAATGAACGAATGAATGAATGGGTAAGTTCTTTCTCTGGGTCTCTGTTTACATGTTAGCATGTTAGCTAGCGTTAGCGCGCTAGCTAACGTTAGCATGTTAGCTAGCGTTAGCGCGCTAGCTAGCGTTAGCTACTACTTTAAGTGTATGCATACATTCAGACAGCCTGCAGCAATGAATGTATAGGTAAGTTATTTAGCAATGAATGTATAGGTAAGTTATTTCTCTGGGTCTCTGTTTACACGTTAGCATGTTAGCTAGCGTTAGCGCGCAACTAGCGTTAGCATGTTAGCTAGCGTTAGCGCGCTAGCTAGCGTTAGCTACTACTGTAGTAATGAGTAATGACTGATAGGTTTAACACATTGTATACTATGGTGCTTGCAGCAGCAGTGTGTATTCATGTGTAATGACTGATAGGTTTAACACATTGTATACTATGGTGCTTGCAGCAGTGTGTATGTATGAGTAATGACTGATAGGTTTAACACATTGGATACTATGGTGCAGGTAGCAGCAGTGTGTGTTCATGAGTAATGACGGATAGGTTTAACACATTTGTATACTATGGTGCATGTAGCAGTAGTGTGTATTCATGAGTAATGACTGATAGGTTTAACACATTGCATACTATGGTGCATGTAGCAGCAGTGTGTATTCATGAGTAATGACTGATAGGTTTAACACATTGTATACTATTGTCCATGCAGCAGCAATGTGTATTCATCAGTAATGACGGATAGGTTTAACACATTGTATACTATGGTGCTTGCAGCAGTAGTGTGTATTCATGAGTAATGACTGATAGGTTTAACACATTGTATACTATGGTGCATGTAGCAGCAGTGTGTATTCATGAGTAATGACTGATATGTTTAACACATTTGTATACTATGGTGGTTTAACACATTGTATACTATGGTGCTTGCAGCAGCAGTGTGTATTCATGAGTAATGACTGATAGGTTTAACACATTGTATACTATGGTGCTTGCAGCAGCAGTGTGTATTCATGAGTAATGACTGATAGGTTTAACACATTGTATACTATGGTGCTTGCAGCAGTGTGTATTCATGAGTAATGACTGATAGGTTTAACACATTGATACTATGGTGCAGGTAGCAGCAGTGTGTATTCATGAGTAATGACTGATAGGTTTAACACATTGTATACTATGGTGCATGTAGCAGTAGTGTGTATTCATGAGTAATGACTGATAGGTTTAACACATTGCATACTATGGTGCATGTAGCAGCAGTGTGTATTCATGAGTAATGACTGATAGGTTTAACACATTGTATACTATTGTCCATGCAGCAGCAATGTGTATTCATCAGTAATGACGGATAGGTTTAACACATTGTATAATATGGTGCATGTTGCGGCAGTGTGTATTCATGAGTAATGACTGATAGGTTTAACACATTGTATACTATGGTGCTTGCAGCAGTAGTGTGTATTCATGAGTAATGACTGATAGGTTTAACTGCACATTGTATATTATGGTTTAACATGCAGCATGCAGTGTTTATTCATGAGTAATGACTGATAGGTTTAACACATTGTATACTATGGTGCATGCAGCAGCAGTGTTTATTCATGAGTATTGACTGATAGGTTTAACACATTGCATACTGCATGCAGTAGCAGTGTGTATTCATGAGTAATGACTGATAGGTTTAACACATTGCATACTATGGTGCATGCAGCAGCAGTGTCACCTCAGTTTGGCAGTTGACATCAGTAAACAGTCGACTACGGGTGGCCCAAGCATCATCACACACATCATCACAATTTCAGCAGAAATTGTACGCTATCTAGTTATTATTATTATTATTATTATTATTATATCAATTTTGTCCCCGCCTACTCCTCCCACAGTTTTTGCACTAGATGGACAAAAAGGTGTCAAAATGTGCGTCCCGAACTCTATTTAGTTGGCATTGTTTTGTAGAAGGTTTCGTTATGTAGTTTACGAAATATTAACGATAATGTCGCTAATTAATCCCCATTGAAATACATTGACGGAATCTTCAAAACTAGAGTGTGAGAGCCCATTCAGCAGAAAATGTAGAGAACATTTGTAAACTGCTACTGCTGCCTGAGTTTCAACCCTTTACACACAAATGGCATATCAAAACGTTCATCTATTTGTGCTGTCACTCAAAATGTTCAAATATAAGCTGTAACATATATATTTATTTCGTTATGTCCTTTTGTTTCCAACTTGCGCCTCCCCATAGACATCCATAGAAACGGTGATTTTCTCCACTCTAATTTGAAAGCGATTTTTGGTGTTTTTTTGTTCGTTTGTAAATTGTGATAGCGCCTACATTTCTGGGGTTACAGATACATGTTATACATCAAAATGTCCGCCTGGTTCTTAGGATTCTCATGATGTAATTGTTTAAACTGTGTGATTAAAACTCTGGTTAGTAGAGCTAAAAGTATACGACCATGTCTGAATCTTTTGAAATGATAGACAGTGAAGCAGCATTTTCTGGTTGTTGATTGGCTAATTAGTAGAAACATTTTGGAAGGGGCGGGGGGAGGAGGCAGCGCGCTCTGATATCGATGAGAACAGGTGTTCCTCCTGACAAAGGCATAGTTGCCTGGTTACAGACAAAGACTCTGCCTGCACCAATGAACGAATGAATGAATGGGTAAGTTCTTTCTCTGGGTCTCTGTTTACATGTTAGCATGTTAGCTAGCGTTAGCGCGCTAGCTAACGTTAGCATGTTAGCTAGCGTTAGCGCCTAGCTAGCGTTAGCTACTACTTTAAGTTGTATGCATACATTCAGACAGCCTGCAGCAATGAATGTATAGGTAAGTTATTTAGCAATGAATGTATAGGTAAGTTATTTCTCTGGGTCTCTGTTTACACGTTAGCATGTTAGCTAGCGTTAGCGCGCATGTTAACTAGCGTTAGCATGTTAGCTAGCGTTAGCGCGCTAGCTAGCGTTAGCTACTACTGTAGTAATGAGTAATGACTGATAGGTTTAACACATTGTATACTAATGGTTTAACACATTGCTATTGCAGCAGCAGTGTGTATTCATGTGTAATGACTGATAGGTTTAACACATTGTATACTATGGTGCATGCAGCAGCAGTGTGTATTCATGAGTAATGACTGATAGGTTTAACACATTGCATACTATGGTGGTTTAACACATTGTATGACTGATAGGTTTAACACATTGTGCATGTAGCAGCAGTGTGTATTCATGAGTAATGACTGATAGGTTTAACACATTGTATACTATGGTGCATGTAGCAGCAGTGTGTATTCATGGCTAATGACTGATAGGTTTAACACATTGCATACTATGGCGCAGCAGCAGCAGTTTCACCTCAGTTTGGCAGTTGATATCAGTACACAGTCGACTACGGGTGGCCGCAAGCACACATCATCACAATTTCTGCAGAAATTGTACGCTATCTAGTTATTATTATTATTATTATATCACTTTTGTCCACCCCTACTCCTCCCACAGTTTTTGCACTAGATGGACAAAAAAGGTGTCAAAATGTGCGTCCCGAACTCTATTTAGTTGGCATTGTTTTGTAGAAGGTTTCGTTATGTAGTTTACGAAATATTAACGATAATGTCGCTAATTAATTCCCATTGAAATACATTGACGGAATCTTCAAAACTAGAGTGTGAGAGCCCATTCAGCAGAAAATGTAGAGAACATTTGTAAACTGCTACTGCTGCCTGAGTTTCAACCCTTTACACACAAATGGCATATCAAAACGTTCATCTATTTGTGCTGTCACTCAAAATGTTCAAATATAAGCTGTAACATATATATTTATTTCGTTATGTCCTTTTGTTTCCAACTTGCGCCTCCCCATAGACATCCATAGAAACTGTGATTTTCTCCACTCTAATTTGAAAGCGATTTTTGGTGTTTTTTTGTTCGTTTGTAAATTGTGATAGCGCCTACATTTCTGGGGTTACAGATACATGTTATACATCAAAATGTCCGCCTGGTTCTTAGGATTCTCGTGATGTAATTGTTTAAACTGTGTGAGTAAAACTCTGGTTAGTAGAGCTAAAAGTATACGACCATGTCTGAATCTTTTGAAATGATAGACAGTGAAGCAGCATTTTCTGGTTGTTGATTGGCTAAATAGTAGGAACATTCTGGAAGGGGTGGGGGGGAGGAGGCAGCGCGCTCTGATATCGATGAGAACAGCTGGTCCTCCTGACAAAGGCATGGCTGGCAGGCAACAGCCACAGACACTGCAATCAACAGCCACAGACATATCCTGCAGCAAAGAAAGAATGTATTAACGAATGAATGGGTAAGTTCTTTCTCTGGGTCTCTGTTTACACGTTAGCATGTTAGCTAGCGTTAGCGCGCTAGCTATCGTTAGCATGTTAGCTAGCGTTAGCTCGCTAGCTAGCGTTAGCTACTACTGTAAGTTTATGCATACATTCAGACAGCCTGCAGCAATGAATGGATGGGTAACTTCTTTCTCTGGGTCTCTGTTTACACGTTAGCATGTTAGCTAGCGTTAGCGCGCTAGCTATCGTTAGCATGTTAGCTAGCGTTAGCTACTACTGTAAGTTTATGCATACATTCAGACAGCCTGCAGCCATGAATGGATAGGTAAGTTCTTTCTCTGGGTCTCTGTTTACACGTTAGCATGTTAGCTAGCGTTAGCGCGCTAGCTAGCGTTAGCATGTTAGCTAGCGTTAGCATGTTAGCTAGCGTTAGCGCGCTAGCTAGCGTTAGCTACTACTGTAGTAATGAGTAATGACTGATAGGTTTAACACATTGTATACTATGGTGCTTGCAGCAGTAGTGTGTAGTCATGAGCAATGACTGATAGGTTTAACACATTGGATACTATCTTGCATGCAGCAGCAGTGTGTATTCATGAGTATTGACTGATAGGTTTAACACATTGTATACTATGGTGCATGCAGCAGCAGTGTGTATTCATGTGTAATGACTGATAGGTTTAACACATTGTATACTATGGTGCTTGCAGCAGCAGTGTGTATTTATGAGTAATGACTGATAGGTTTAACACATTGTATACTATGGTGCATATAGCAGCAGTGTGTATTCATGAGTAATGACTGATAGGTTTAACACATTGTATACTATGGTCCTTGCAGCAGCAGTGTGTATTCATGAGTAATGACTGATAGGTTTAACACATTGTATACTATGGTGCATGCAGCAGCAGTGTCACCTCAGTTTGGCAGTTGATATCAGTACACAGTCGACTACGGGTGGCCGCAAGCACACATCATCACAATTTCAGCAGAAATTGTACGCTATCTAGTTGCTCTTACCCTGCCATCTACTGGTCCACCTTGATCACAGGGCCTGCCTCTCATCTGCTCATATCCTCTAACCAGCTCTCATTCCTCTTTCTGGGGGTGACTCATCTGTCCTGCACATCCCAATATGTCAGCTTCTTTCCTTTTAGGGAAGAAGAGAAAGAGAGGAGAGAGAGAGAGAGAGAGAGAGAGAGGGAGGGAGAAAAAGAGAGACGAGAGAGGGAGGAATACGGGGATAGTGATTGTTATCGAAAAATAAGCATGGTGTTTGAAAGGGATTTTAATTGAGGCATTCGTTATATTTGAAAAGGTGAAGTCCTCAGGGCGGTTTCTGGGAATATGCTCAGACATTAATAAAGAATGGCATCTTTTGACTTTCCCTTTGAAACCACAACCTTAAATGGTCTAAATATAGTGAAAGGCAGACACAGTAATTCCTTGGACCTCCTGGGGGATGCGTTGCAGTGCGGGACAGACAGAAGAGGATAGTCCTCCAATTAACAGCCCAGGACAGCCAAGTCCCTGGAATCAGGGGCAGACGTCCCTCCTGCCCTCCACCTCCCCTCTCTGTCCCCCGTTTCTCTCCCCTCTCTGTCCCCCGTTTCTCTCCCCTCTCAGTAATCATGCCATTAATAATAACAGGGGCTCTGAGAGTCCAGCTAATAAGAGCAATCCGGTCTGCATATTCGGGAGCTTAGCAAAAAGGAAGTTGACATTGTTTTTGTCTCGTCGTGGCATGAGAGTAGCTTACGAAGACAGGTTTCATTACCTAAAGGATGGCTGCGTATTAGCTCTTTAATTCCAATGTGTTGCTAATATGTCTACTCTGTTTGTATAAGAACGATTGACAGAATTAGTGCCTGCGTTCGGCTAGGCATAGGTTGAAGAAAGGTTGTATTTTAATACAGTTAATAAGTTGTCATTATTACAAGATTCTAATTAAGTTTTGAGACAATTTACAAGCTGATACTTGCATTTTCAAATAAGTTACAAATTAAATTACAAATCAGTGTGCACGGTTGCTATGAAACTAGCTTGCCATCCAGTCAATGTTGGTTAGTTAGGACTGTATAGTCTAGTATGGTCTTCAGCGAAGCAAGTATTATTAACTGTTTTTAAAAAACACAACTGCATAAACATTTAAAAAAGAGTATGTAACTCTCGCCAATCGCATGTCATAAATGTTGTTGTGTAACATCAACTATTTTAACCAGGTAAGCTAGCAAACGTATGCTATTTCAGCCAGCAAAATCACTGGCTAGCTCTGTTAAAAAAATTGCCAGTTGGTTAAGCTGACGGCCAGCTACCGTTATGTACAAAATAGTCACTGAACCACCTCATGCTGGTTTGGATGCTGAACAGGTTTTAGCTGGCCTTTCAACGTGTCAGTATGTCAGTATTGTCAGTTACCAGCTCTACCAGCGCCAAACCACCATTATCCAGGTAGGACCAGCTGGACAACATTGGAACCGGGCAAATCTATTTTTAGCCCAGCAGTCATGTTCCAGCATACACTAACCAACCAAGAGCTCAACAACTCAGCTACAACAATAAAATAAAAATCCTAGACAGCTAAAAATGTCCCCTGGTTAGCTAAGAAAGGCCTCCATAACGAGGTGTACCAATGGTGGGAGTTGAAGTGTCATCTTCATTCCTTATCAGCAGAATTGATTGGGCAATACACCCTTCGATGCTGTAGGCCCACTAGGACCTTTCTATTGGCATCATTTAATGGAGTGCAGCCACCAATATCTACCTGCTATTTTTATTTCCATCACAGCAGCCATTAAACTGCACTCTGTAAATGTAAGGTTTTTCGTGATGACGTAGCTTGTTGTTGAAACATCTGCTCGTCAGACCGTAGTACTGGTGTACCAGTGGGTTGACAGCCGTCGCTGTTAAGTTGGTGGTGTAAAGAAGAGCAGGATAGTGTCAAGCTCATATACTTTACACCAGCCACTCAGCAACTTCTGTGAACTGCTAGCACAACAGCATAATGGGCTTACCATCCAATGCAGGGGTGCTGAAATAGGTCGATCGGGATCTACCAGTCGATCTCGTCGAAGGGACTGTAGGTAGATCGCGTGACATCAGGCGCCATCTGACTTTTTCTGACACTTAGGTCAATGCGCATGCGCAAACAAAGTTGCTAAGTGCCCCTAAACTAACAAACTAGCTAGCGAGTTACTTCCAATTTTTAGCCCTCGGATTTGTATCCTAAACTTTGGAGTTGGAGTATTTTAATGACAATGTATGCCAACAGAGACTTATGTTTGCGGACATAGACTTGTGTTTGCCAACAGAGACTTATGTTTGCGGACATAGACTTGTGTATGCCAACAGAGACTTATGTTTGCGGACATAGACTTGTGTATGCCAACAGGGACTTATGTTTGCGAACATAGACTGGTGTTTGCCAACAGAGACATATGTTTGCGGACATAGACTTGTGTTTGCCAACAGAGACTTATGTTTGCCAACAGAGACTTTTGTTTGCGAACAGAGAAAAATAATAACATGTTTTTGTTTATCTATATTTCTTTGTGCTGCCAATTTGTTTGTTAAATTAAATATTTGAAACAGAAATGAATTACACAGAATGCATTTGTACTTGCTTGTAGGAGCATTACTCCTTCAGAAAACAGGTGTAGTTGAACTCTCATTTTGCGTTCAGTCGAGGACTAATTTTAATATAATTTTGGTGACAAGGTTTTTCCATTGTTCCCAAACAATATTTACGATGTTCATATTTTTACAGCATGAAATACTTCACACCTGCAAACTGTGCGTCCTCACCAAAGATAAATATTTTTGATCGTTATTCAAATACAGAAAACACTTCTGCATCGAACCCACATGAGAGACATCTAGCAACCACTCTCGCAAGGCTCTTTTTCTGTCATATCAGGGACAATTTACATTTCCCAAACCACAAGATAGGTGTTTAGATATTATTTTGTACAAGTATATACTTGAAACAATACTTTCAGGCATCATATTTCACATCATCCTTATTCTATTCAAGAGAAAAAAGTCTTTAAAAACAAACAAACAAAATACTATTGTTCATTTGGTCTTGAACCACACAATGTGTAATTTGGGAGGACTGTGTAGCATTGTGAATAAGTGACCAAGCTCAGGTGTGATCTGTTATTTGGACAGGTTCGCTGCACTTCCTCATGGTTGAAATTTCCCCTTGGGCCATCTGCCATTTCTCAGTGTCATGGATTTAAATCTTTGTAGCACTGAAGTCTTCCAATTACTGAACATACATCACCTACCAGAGATGGGTTAGGTTGGTAACATAAGAGAGAGAGAGGACAGAGTGCTCTGAAGAATACCAAACACCTCCCCACCACCACTAATGAATTCGCCTGTAATGCTTCATTGATTTCCTTGTGTTCTGTGCTGGCTATCGTTTAGTTGTTTTTGTGCTTGGAACGAAGAGTATGCTGAAGTTCTATTTTGTGTGATCTTATCTCTATTTAGTGTGAACTATTGTCTAATAAGTGTGAACTTTTCTCTATTTAGTAGGAGCTTTTCTCTATTTTGTGGGAACTATTGTCTATTAACTGGGAACTTTTCTCTATTTTGTGGGATCTTTTCTCTATTTAGTGGGAACTTTTCTCTATTTTGTGAACGCTTTTCTACAGAACTCTTGGCAGGAGTATCATAACAAATATCTATTTTATGGGCATTTGTTATGAAGAATTTAAAGAAATACATTTCTTGAATCTATGATATATTAATATAGTGTATAGCAAAAAATAGAATAATGCATGTAAATACAATAAAAGTGATGTACTTTTTTATAGCATCCTGAAACAAAACAGCAACACACAGTACATCTGGTGACAAAATCTTTGGGTAATTTGGGTAGATTTTCCACGACTGTGTTATCGCTGACTGTCATAGCGACAAGATGTATCTCTGCGTTTTCACGCAGGTTAAATAAAAAAGGACACACTGGGAGGTATATCTGTAGACCTCGTGGCGTTTGAGCGGTTCACCAGGTTACCCCTTCTCACTTGTTGGAGTCTTTTAACGCTAATGCAGAAGACATAAATATATGATAATCTCATCAGGTGTCGATTTATACAGGTGTCACCCATGACTTGATTTCCAAGAGAGCAGGTTTTTCTTTGCCTGCGATTGAAGTCACAATGTTATTATCGGGCAAAATGTATTCATGATACCAGAAGTCCAAGTTGCCTTCTGGGCTTTGTAATATAATACTGCCCTCTTTATCAAATTTAACAGTTTATTGGAAACAGCTTGTACACATGATTTAACCATGGGGCAGGGAGATAGGGCCTGAGGACCCCCACCCCACAACCCCGCCCTACATATACATATATACATACACACCTCCTTCCTCCCCCTTCGGTGTCTCTCTCCAGCCCACTCCGCTGTCACATCCGATGCAGGCCGCTGGTTGGATGAGGCCGTACTTTTGTGCCCAGGCCTTTTGTGCACTTTGTTGTTTGTTGCTCTGAAGAGTGGACGATAACAAAAGCCTGACGTGACAAATGGACTTTGTGCCCCGCAGCCAGATTTAAGTGATATGTTGCTGAGCGGTAGCCACCCCCTACACACACACACACACACACACACTCGCACACACACACACACACACACACACACTCGCACACACAAAATGCAACAAATAAACACATCCCCAAGTGTCGTTTTGCATTTCATACACGTCATTCCGACTGCAAAATTCCCAATAACACTTTTCTCAGCTTGGTTTAAGGCGGTGAGTTTTATTTTGTGTGTTCAGTGTCTACATAAAAACAACAGAACATTGTATTTTTCCTTCTCATAAGTGGGACAACAAAGGTAAAAGGATTGGTCTAGAACGGCAGTGGGCCGGATTCCAACCCACGCTCCCATTGGTACATGTGTTCAGGAGGCGGGGCTAGGTTCCCCCTGGGCCACTGTCACCAGACTGTTCTCAAGCCCTGCTCTGTGTCATCCATTTCATCAGCCCTCAAACGACTGCTGTCTCTGTCACCTGCAATTGTAGACACACAAATATGGTGCGTGTCGTGCATATAATCTGTAATTAGATGGTATTTGTAGGGATCTGATCCGACACAGATATCATCCAAACCCATATGGTGACAGTGGGGGGTGATGCCTCTGGACAACCTGCGTGTTGGGTAACAGACTGAGACCTGTCACAGTGTCAACTACTGTGGGATATAGGTGCTAGGGAGTGGGGTCAACAGAGGGGGATTAGAGAAAGGCATTATGTTACACCGCTACGAGGAATTCATTTGTGTTTCTCTCTTCAAATTCACTGTAAATTGTAGGTTGAAAACTTTGTTTTTGAAAATACAAACGCTGATGCGCTTGCGGTCAACAATCACTATTAGATGAACAAAAATGTCACAGTATGCAAATATTAACTATTAATATTACTACTGACTAATTGTAGAAGTGTAAAATAAGGAAGATCCTGTGAAATCCAGCTAATGGTTATTTAGACCCTGGGCCAGGGATGTTGTAGCCTATGCATGGGCTTTAAAATCTCCTGTGGTGACTGTAAATAGGAACCAGCAGTTGCCTTGCAACCAGTGCCCCTAACGATTTAAAGGGACGGTCAGAGGTCACAGCCAGCTATTAACGAGGCATGCGCAGAACCCTTCATATCCGCGAGACAAGATGTCGCCCAAGTCCCACAAAGGTGAAACGGCATGATTATGGGAGGTAACCGAAGAATAGAATAGCCCAGATTGGCTGGACCCAAAAGGCCTTAACTCAGCTCCTGGTTGGCCTGTGAAGGTGTCTGTCAAAAGACTCTGGGGGATGTTCCACAAAAGTGTATCTTGTTCCACTAGTTATCCCCAAAGGCATGATGTCACCTGTTTGGTTATGACCCCCTGGGGTGAAATCTGTCATGTAAATGAACAATACTTGAATTTAGCATTTAGCATTATTTTCCTATTATCATTGACATTAAAACAACGACTCCCTTTGAAAGTTAATCGCGGGAGTCAGGCTGTTGGGAAGTCGAGGAGATCCGTGCCTGAATCTGCGCTCCAATCGGGCTATACGCGGAGCACATGGGGTGTCTGTGCCCGTGATAAAATATGGACGCAGTGCGCTGCCAGGCATATCGTTCATCAGCCAGGTTTAGCATGCACACGTTCAAATGAATGGATCTGTTATCTGCATAGGTTGTGTGAGCTTAGTTTAGTGTGCCGCCATTTATTGTGTAGGGAAACGGCATGCTGTCTGCGCGGTGGGACATGATTAATCGGGCAATGCCTCCTTCTGGAACAGCTATGGGCGAGACATTCGAAACATTCAAACCAACATTTGGCGTCCGTGCTCTGTGGTTTAGTGCTCAAGAGGACAACTGGCGTAGAGCTAGTACTTTTCCCAGAGGGTTTACGTTTTTTTTTTTCTTGAAACATGCTAACAAAGTTAGACGTTTCGGTTTGACAAAATGTATCCGGAACGTATGTTAGACATTCGTTCACAGGTATCGAGCAACAAATTCAAAAAGCGAGTGATTATGTAATATCATTCTTTCTGAAAATGACATCTATAAAGTTATTTCAAAGAATGCAACTTTTTATGGTAATTAAGCCTGAATTAATTACCCGGACCGTCAAAAGCATGAGACAGCATGTTTGGTCTGTCCTGTAGCAATCGCCAAAACAAATGTGGTTCTCATTTGACTCTTTTCCAAATCCGCTGTAATGAGTAGGTGTCATCTGTCTGCCAACGTATAAAGGAGAACAGTGAGGACTGTCAATCTCTCCAGTGGTTGGAGGTGGAGAGGGAGGAAGAGAGAAAATGGTACTGCCATTGGGAGGTGGAGAGGCCAGGAACAGATTACACCACCAGTTACCAGAGCTCCAGGCACTTTCACTGATTCACAGAGAGAGAGTCAGAGAAAACCAGGACTAATAATGTGTTTTTTCACCTACCATATGAGGACCTCATACCGAGGATGTTCTTCTCTTTCTGCTTTATTTATATGCTCATATTGAGTCGACTGCCGAGAAAATGAAAATCCCCCCATACATTACATTTGCATTTTTGTATTACTGTAATTTAGCTATTCCTCTTATCCAATTAGGGATTTTATATTAAAATAGCTAGGTGAGACAATTACATATCAGATTCATATCAAGTACGTTTTCTATCAACAAAGTATGTATCAGCCGTGCTAAAAGGAAGTGCTTTTGTATACCTTAGTTATTTTGTGGTCAGAGTATGGGTTGTATTATTTATTGTCATTCTGCTTATACTGCTGAAGATGCTTTAAAACAGCAAAACTAGTGGCAACTGAGCTGCCTCCAACTCAAAGCATACAAAACCTTTACTTGTATTGAAACACATACTGAAATGGTCATAACATCACTTGATTAAGAGGCAGTACCGCAAAAAGTTTAAAACATTATTTTGTTGTTTCAAGCTTTATTACATGTGGAATTGATTTTCATGTCTTTTTGGTACAATTTCATTCATGTTAAAGTCCTTGTTTCATCAGACCAACTTTCAGTAAACAGTCAACTGTGAAAGTTGAGACGATGCACATCGGATGTCATTCTGCTTCTTGATGCTGCTCACTTCAAGGACCATGAATAAACAAAGTATTCAGAGTAAAAATCGTATTAAATAAAATTGTATTTTGTTCTACAAAAAGTTTTTGGAAATGTGAGTGGCTCAGGTGTTCCTTGAAAATAATTTTGTTTGTCAGTTGTGATAATGGTTTACACTGATTATTGACTTAACATAACACAACAGTATAAGCCTTATTATTCTTCAAACATACTTCAAACATCAATATTTCGTAAAAACAATAATAAAATCTAATTTTTAATTACCCACAATCCGTAAAATAAATGTGGCAAGATTGGAAGTGCATTTTTTGGTCAAATTATTGAATTATATATTCACATATTACATTTGATTTATTCTTCAATATTTTGGGAATATGAAATGAAACGGATCAATGCACCATTTGAATTAATTCTTCATTCCGTGGTTTAATTCCTACATTCTGGGTAAAATAGCACCAAAATGTGATCAATCAAATTCTAATATCTTGTAACATGTGATTGTAGGAAAGACCTTTCTGATGCTTTGATGTTTTCTCTTATGTGCACAGAAATATCTTTTTCCCGCCACAAACATTTTAAACACATTAACATTATTCAGATATATTTTTTCGTATGAGAAAGACAATAAGATTAACATAAAACCTGAATTAAACTACTACCTCTCCCGACCTAACCTACCTGGACTACCTTACCCTACCCTCTATGTTTCATACCATCATGTAGTTCTACAGTGTGTGTAGTGTATGCACTTTATTACATAAGTTGTTGAGCAGTAAATGAATACACAAATCCACGTACACCAAAGCCATTCATAACATATTACGCAAAGAGTCCAGATCAAGGTAACAAATCTTCATGCAATTTTATTGATTTAATTGTACTGTTATTTAACCAGGTAAGTCAATTCAGAACCATTTTTCATTGTCAATGAAGACCTGGCCAAAGGCTTACAACACATTACCATATAAATAATGCAAAAAAACAAAATAACCCTATATGCAAAGGAAACAGGCCCCCTGAACAATAGAACAAAAAAATAAAACAAAATATTGGTACATAAGCAGAGTAACTGATACAGGAACTGATACACATGCAGTTGATTATTTACTCTCATTATTGTCTGAAAAGATATAATAAGTGTGATAATTTAATGTGAAGAATAGGCCAATATTTATTTAGAAAAGCATTTGCATGAGTAAAGTCATTACACTTTGTACATAAAACTGAATCAATAGATTGACTGCTTTGGACAAGAAGTGTCTGCATACTGCAAACATTACATCAGAGATTAATGGCTTTCACCTGATTTGTATAAATGTTCTTTGTTGTAACATGTTGTAAAGGCCATTAGGGTCTAATGTTATTTAGAGTAATGCCATAGGAAAAAGAACAAAACGTGGCCGTGTCAATATTTTCGATACAGATAGAACCCACTAGTTTCAATCTCTTAGACTTGTCCAATAAAACAACCGTGAGGTTGAGATATCACAATGAATTGGATGGAAGGCCCTGATACACAACCATGACATCTAATCACTAGAGGTGTGTATAATGAAGAATGTCCTTCATTACGACGGAGGGCAAGGTAGACACCAGCGTCCAGTCATGTCTTCAGAGGGAGATATGGAAAAGAACTTAAGTGTTTGATGATCCGTTAAATGCGCGGAGGAATACATTAATATGATAGTCACTGGAGCAGCAAACCCCTCAAGTTAGGTTTGCTCATTAGTCCTTTTTCCCCTTTTATTTTTATAATTATTGAAGAAAAAAAGCCACTGTGACAGATGTATTGGTTGTGTCAGGAAATAATGATAGGAATTCCACTCAATCCGTCAACAATTATATTTTCCGAAGGATATGTCCCGAAAGGTCCTAAAGATAAAGAATTTCCCCTGGCCTCATGTGCATAGTGTTTCAGATAAATTAACTTTTTTTATTTTGCCAATGTGTTTAAAGGGACACTGTTCAGAGTCCTGCCAGGACTACAGTTAAAACAATGATATGACTTTTCTATACCCCCAGTTCCCTAACAAATGAGACAGGAATGGTATCAGCTAGTTCATATAACAAATGTACAGGTTTAAATTGGGGCTAAAGCAAGAGTTAGGAGACATTTAAACATGAAATGTACACTAGTAGTAAATCAATAATCATAGAAATGGGCCCTTTAAACAACCTTTGAATGTACAGCAGACAACATGCATACACACATATTATTTACTTAGCTGTCGCTAAGTTGTCATAGTTGCTATCCCAGATTTAACTGCCACTCTAATTGCAAATAAGTGCATGCTGAGGTTTTTCATGTTGCAGTAACGGTGTGCATTTGAAATCAACACTTGTGCCGTGTAAATACACGAAGGGATTGATGTTGGGACCACAAGCCGTCCCACCCAAAAGCTTCCGATCACTTCAAAGACATATTTATGGAGGGTTCAAGTTGAGTCACTCTTAATTTGGTTCATTTCTCATTCGTGCTCTGTCATCTTCCTTTTCCATTGTCACAACTTGTTCCTGGTCCTTGCATCGGCATTCTCACAGGGCGGTTGAACAACTGATTCTGACACTAGACTATTGTTCTTTTATTGCTTCAGCCACCCAGCCGGATATCTACAGCACCGGGACGTCACAGTGTCATGCCCCAGACATAAGCACCTCAGTATGGGGGCTACGTGAATGATTATTAAAGGGAAATGCAATTAGCCGGCTGTCTGGAAAATATGATTCTTCATAAGAATTAATACTCTCGCACGTTGTGTATGGTGTGTCGCTGGCCCAGAGAATGAATAGACTTACGCGAAATCGGTTAAAGATGAGTATGATTTTTGGCTATGGGTTTAACGTGAACTTAAACCTTGTTTTCCGTGTGAGGGGAGAATATGCTGGGAACCCAGAGCCTCTTTCAGTTGCATGCTGGGTAGTGAATGTTTTCTTTGGATGGGCTTACTTCAATTGCTGTTCGCTACACATCTCCATCTTATTGTTTTTTAAATGGGAAAAAGCTTCAGGACTTTCAGTCATACAATGGACACAGACAGCAAACAAGGGATGTCGTAACTACCTATTTTGGTTTTTGCTATCTGTTAACATGTGCATATCACATTGTGCACATGTTTTGGATACACAGAACTAAGTTAAAACCAAGTTTGACCGATTGTAACACAGCCTGTGTGATTCGTCTAGTGGCATATTCTATGAAACATAAACCACACATTTTCTTGGCAAGGTAGCGATGTCATGTTTGCCTTGCTCCCAAAGTCTACATACAGTATCGGTCAACGTTTAGACACACTTACTCGTTCAAGTGACCAGATCATTTTATCCAAACATTTTACTGGTCCTGTTCATTATGTCCATGTCTCACTAATAGATGTAGGTTCCTAAGTCGAGTCTGAGAAGGTGTTTAGACTGGGATTTTGCAGACATTATTCAGGTAATCTGGACTTTCTTTGTTCCGCACATCATCAATAACATACAGACTATATCCCTGATTGGCCAATGTCTGCTGCATGTCAGTACTCCATCCAATCATCCAGTGTCTGACTAAACCCCAGAATGCCAGTACTCCATCCAATCATCCAGTGTCTGACTAAACCCCAGAATGCCAGTACTCCATCCAGTCATCCAGTGTCTGACTAAACCCCAGAATGCCAGTACTCCATCCAGTCATCCAGTGTCTGACTAAACCCCAGAATGCCAGTACTCCATCCAGTCATCCAGTGTCTGACTAAACCCCAGAATGCCAGTACTCCATCCAGTCATCCAGTGTCTGACTAAACCCCAGAATGCCAGTACTCCATCCAGTCATCCAGTGCCTGACTAAACCCCAGAATGCCAGTACTCCATCCTGTCACGATTGGTGTGGGGGCGTGGCTACACAGACCTTTCGGTGATTCACTTCCTTGTTTATGTTTTGTCACTCAGCTGTTTCTGATTGTATTCTACTGGGCTATAAAAGGGGAGCTAACAAGTCACTCCTTGTTCAGCATTGTTTGTATGTCACGGTTGCTTTAGAGGTGAGTGGGGTTATTTACTGCTGTTGTCATCGTTGTTTAATATATACATTTAAGTCGCTATATGCGCATTTTGATTTCAACAGTTTAGTTTTTCGCCGTTCACGGTTTGTTTTATGTTGATTTACTTATAATAAAACGACTGAACGGATACCTGGCTCTGCATATGGCTTGCTACACCACACTACGCCGGTCAATCTATGACAGAATGCTGAACCAACAAAGAAGCCAGCGGAGCCAGCAGACGGTGAGTGGATTCCTCGGGGGGGCAAGCTATAGCGCCCCGAAGGATGAAGCTCACCGTCGCACCACGGAGCAGTGGGACTGGGGTAAGCCGGAGACGCCCGAAGAGGAGTATAGGCGCCTCCGTGCTTACTTCGGGTATGAGCCACCGATGCAGCTATCAGGGCCGATTACATCGGGTCCGCGGTCCCTCCCGGAGGAAGGCAAGAGGGCACCCCGAAGGCGTCCCAAGAAGGTTTTTGGGGGGGAGCTAAGGAGGTGTTCCGGGAGGACCGCGGAGAGAGCACCCACGGTCCTGGTGCTGCAGGAACGGCCACCCACTGCTCCGGGGCTGCAGACAGGGGGAGGAAAACCCCTGGAGCTACAGCCACTACCCCCGCCGTGGGAAGACCCTTTTCTGCCGCCGACGACAGGGACAGAAAAACCCCCGGAGGGGTTGGATGATCAGCCCTCGGCTGTTATTAGGACGTGGTGGAGGACATGGCTGGAGCTACAGCCACAAACCCCGCAGTGGGAAGACCCTTTTCGGCCACCGACATCAGGGACAGAAAAACCCCCGGAGGGGTTGGATGATCAGCCCTCGGCTGTTATTAGGACGTGGTGGAGGACATGGCTGGATTTCCAAGAGCCAGCGCCTGAGATGGTCGCCACCACGCCTGCGCCCGAGATGGTCGCCACCATGCCAGCGCCCAAGATGGCTGCCGCCGTCACGCCAGCGTCCACGATGGCTCCCGCCGTCACGCCAGCGCTCAAGATGGCTGCCGTCGTCCCGCCAGCGCTCAAGATGGCTGTTGCTGTCACGCCAGCGCTCAAGATGGCTGCCGTCGTCCCGCCAGCGCCCAAGATGGCTGCCACCGTCACGCCAGCGTCCACGATGGCTCCCGCCGTCCCGCCAGCGCTCAAGATGGCTGGTGCCGTCACGCCAGCGTCCACGATGGTTCCCGCCGTCCCGCCAGCGTCCAAGATGGCTGCCGCCGTCACGCCAGCGTCCACGATGGCTCCCGCCGTCCCGCCAGCGCTCAAGATGGCTGTTGCCGTCACGCCAGCGCTCAAGATGGCTGCCGTCGTCCCGCCGGCGCTCAAGATGGCTGTTGCCGTCACGCCAGCGCCCACGATGGCTCCCGCCGTCACGCCAGCGCCCAAGATGGCTGTCGCCGTCCCGCCAGCGCCCAAGATGGCTGCCGCCGTCACGCCAGTCCACGATGGCTCCCGCCGTTCCGCCAGCGCTCAAGATGGCTGTTGCCGCCACGCCAGCGCTCAAGATGGCTGCCGTCGTCCCGCCGGCGCTCAAGATGGCTGTTGCCGTCACGCCAGCGCCCACGAGGGCTCCCGCCGTCACGCCAGCGCTCAAGATGGCTGTTGCTGTCACGCCAGCGCCCAAGATGGCTGCCGTCGTCCCGCCAGCGCCCAAGATGGCTGCCACCGTCACGCCAGCGTCCACAATGGCTGCCGCATCGCCGCCCACAATGGCTGCCGCATCGCCGCCCACAATGGCTGCCGCATCGCCGCCCACAATGGCTGCCGCATCGCCGCCCACAATGGCTGCCGCATCGCCGCCCACAATGGGCCGCCCACAATGGCTGCCGCATCGCCGCCCACAATGGCTGCCGCATCGCCGCCCACAATGGCTGCCGCATCGCCGCCCACAATGGCTGCCGCATCGCCGCCCACATTGGCTGCCGCATCGCCGCCCACGAAGGCCGCCGCCACGACGACGCTCACGATGGCCGCCGCCACGACGACGCTCACGATGGCCGCCGCCACGACTACGCTCACGATGGCCGCCGCCACGACTACGCTCCCGATGGCCGCCGCCACGACTACGCTCCCGATGGCCGCCGCCACGACGCTCACGATGGCCGCCGCCACGACTACGCTCACGATGGCCGCCGCCACGACTACGCTCACGATGGCCGCCGCCACGACTACGCTCACGATGGCCGCCGCCACGACTACGCTCACGATGGCCGCCGCCACACTACGCTCACGATGGCCGCCGCCACCCGCCACGATGGCCGCCGCCACGATGGCGATGGCCGCCACGCTACGCTCACGATGGCCGCCGCCACGACTACGCTCACGATGGCCGCCGCCACGACTACGCTCACGATGGCCGCCGCCACGACTACGCTCACGATGGCCGCCGCCCGACTACGCTCACGATGGCCGCCGCCACGACTACGCTCACGATGGCCGCCGCCACGACTACGCTCACGATGGCCGCCGCCCTACGCTCACGATGGCCGCCGCCACGACTACGCTCACGATGGCCGCCGCCACGACTACGCTCACGATGGCCGCCGCCACGACACCGCCCACGATGGCCGCCGCCACGACTGCGCCCCCGATGGCCGCCACGACGGCGCCCACGATGGCCTCCGCCACCACGTCGCCCACGACGGCGGACTCTGAGCCGCACAAGATGGCGGACTCTCAGCCGCACTAGATGGCGGTCTCTCTGCCGCACTAGATGGCGGCCTCTCAGCCACCGAGGCCTTTTCAGGGCTGGACCTGCGGTCCTGGACTGACCCTTTTGGGTTTGACTGCGGGTTCTCTCCCTGTTGCTCCCTTGTTTTGGTTTTGTGTTTCCGTTCGGCTATCTGGGGAGCTAGCCTTTTAGTGGGGGATACTGTCACGATTGGTGTGGGGGCGTGGCTACACAGACCTTTCGGTGATTCACTTCCTTGTTTATGTTTTGTCACTCAGCTGTTTCTGATTGTATTCTACTGGGCTATAAAAGGGGAGCTAACAAGTCACTCCTTGTTCAGCATTGTTTGTATGTCACGGTTGCTTTAGAGGTGAGTGGGGTTATTTACTGCTGTTGTCATCGTTGTTTAATATATACATTTAAGTCGCTATATGCGCATTTTGATTTCAACAGTTTAGTTTTTCGCCGTTCACGGTTTGTTTTATGTTGATTTACTTATAATAAAACGACTGAACGGATACCTGGCTCTGCATATGGCTTGCTACACCACACTACGCCGGTCAATCTATGACACATCCAGTCATCCAGTGTCTGACTAAACCCCAGAATGCCAGTACTCCATCCAGTCATCCAGTGTCTGACTAACCCCAGCATGCCAATTAATCGTGACTAAACAAAGACCGCCATTTACTTTAAAGGTGATTAATGAAATCACTGAATATCCCTCCATTCCGTTCTTTATTTTCAATAAGACTGGCCACAACTGTCAAAGAGTTTCCCCGGACATTTTGGTAATTACGCCTAGTGTAGGAGAAACAAGAAGTTAAAACTGGAGTACCCGTGGGTTCACCCTATTTGGTGGATGACTTCTTCTTCGTCAGCAGAGTGGAAGATGGTATGGAGATGTGTTTGGGCAATCGTGTGAGGAATTGTGTCAACCAACTGTCTGTATCCAAATACAGGTGCACGGCCCTGAGGACAAGCAGAGAACACTGTGATTTCTGGGCCATGTTATATGTCCATGTTATATGTCCATGTTATATGTCCATGTTATATGTCCATGTTATATGTCACGATTGTGTAGTAGTCAATTTGTTGTTGAACTTGGCAAGAGATAAATTATTCCAGTGAGGTGATCCAATTTTAACATGGGCACTATTTTGAGACACCTATGACAACATTAATATTTATCACAACAGGTGGGATTTATCCCCATAAGTAATTAGCACACATTTTTAATTTATCGAAAACTATCCCTTTTCTAAACTTGCTTAATTATGTGCTTACACTTAATTATACTCTATTGGTTTTTTCGAGTCACAGACGGAAGAAAAAAATATTTATTTTGGGAGATAAAAGTCCACCTGGGAAAGAGCAGTCTCTGCTGAGTTGTGTAGCGTCTGGTAGGAATTTACTGGATTAGTTCAGTCACAAAATGTGAGATGAACCACATTGTCAATCAGCCTCGGGGCAGAGAGAGAGAGGAAGACCTGTCAATCAAACTGGGTCTTCAATCGTCCCATTCACAACGCTCCTGGAATTTGCTTCTAATGGGGATGTCTCTGACATTTTAGCACAGGGGCCAGAAGAATTGAAAGAAAAAACAGGTTCAGATCATCCTCTTTCATCCTATCTGTCTGTCTTGAATTGACGTGCAGTAACATGACTTTTAAAAACTATAATGTTGTCATTAAATTATGTAAATATATTTGATAATAAAGAGCTTAGCAGGACAAATAGCAGTAATAGTGTTATTCAAAACATAGCCAGCTCATTACTGTTTAAAAGTGATAGCCGCATATCATTATAGAAACATTTTCATATTGTATTTCTAGGTTGAGAGTCATTTAAATGGATCAAAATTAACCCCACAGGATCAATAAAAAAAAGTTGCTTCATAAAACTGCTCCCATAATAATAAACTCAATCTAATTATGTCCACAAAGAACATCTCAAAATTGCTAATCTGTTAAATTGAGAATGTGCTCCCTTGAAGGTTGCTAAGGTATGAAAAATAATCCTGTGGTTGTCGTCCTATATGTTTGTCCGCCCCCCCCATCTTTTTTGTATTCTAGGCGGCAGCGTGGTTTGGAATAAGGTACACACACAGTCATTGGTCTTTTGGATCGGTCACTGACACCTCCTGCCCTAGAGTCTAGTCTATTTAGCTCAGATTCTGATCAGCATCTTTATAGTTTATCAGCCTTGGGGTTCAATTTTGGCTTGGATGCTTTTACAAATGAACGCAATCACTAGTGAGCCTTCGCATCCTGATTGCATTGAGGAAACAGAGCTAGGAAACTTTAGTGGATTACCATGCCACTTGAGGGGCGAGCCACAAACACATGAGCCAACCGCAAAGGGGCTGCCTGCGATATTGGCACTTGGCGCTTGTACTCTGTCTTATTTCACTAAAATAATATAATTGTCTCACATCTTATTGCTTGTAAAGCCATCTTCTTTCTGCAGGCTATGTAGGTGATCAATGTACTATCTAACAGAATCAATCCTTCCAGGGGATACCGTTTGTTTCTCAAATGATCCTGGGCAATAGGGCTAGGCTATGATTTGGTGGCGCTTGTATTAGTTTAGCGAGTTGGGTCCTCATGTTCACACTGGATAATATGGGGCATTGCCTATTTGTCATGTTTTGAGAAGCACAGGGGAATATTCATTTATGTAGCCGTTTATGTACAGCATCACTCTCCGTTTTATCCTCTTGCATTATGGATTCTAGTTGTTTCCGGTCAAAACGTTTTGCTATTTGAGAATGTATTTATTTGTTTTAAGTGCGATACGTACTTTGTTCATAAAGCTTAGGTTAGGTTATTTTACAGACAAAACGGCAAAAAGTGCATTGTTTATGAAGTCAATGAGCTCCAATAGAAATGACAGTGTTCATCAGTGTTTATCAGTGTTTTATGTTGAACACTATCAAACTGGAATGAATTAATGAATGTCATGATGCCAGTCCTCGATCCCACCGTGCCACCCCATAATACCACATCACCTAAACAATGATATCAAAAGTGAATTAGGGAGACCTCTGGGGTGGAACGGAACAACTAATATGTGCCAAAAAACCATTAGAGCCTGTGACCATGGGAACATCCCCTCAGGAGACTGGGGGGGAATTGAAGGAAGGAGATCAAGTCGAAGGCAGCCATGTTTGGCAGGTTAGGTTTTACCAATTTACTCTGGAGAGCTTTGGTGGCAAGTGACCTGGTCACCCATCTTTTGGCATAGCGTGTGGGGGAGAGGGCGTGGCTACCCAGCCCCAAGTAACCTGAGAGAAAGACGACCTAGAAACCGGGGTTCATCTTTTCAGATTCAGATTCAAACAGGAAGAGAGGACGATTGAATAAGGGGCCATTTTGTTGTAATATGCTGTAACCTGTGGTATACTAGTTTGGCAGGGCCTCAGCAATGTAAGAAACTAGTCTAATATGTGTGGAGAATTTGTGAGGAAGTAGCATAGCGTATTGAGTTACTTCTCTGTAGCCTACGGATATAAGGATACCCTTTATGCTAATCTGGATATTCTCCTGTATTCATAATTCACTTGTCTTCTGTTAGGAAGTTTATTAATTTAGGAAGCAACACAAATGCCAAATTGTGACTTGATATTATCAGAAATTCATTGAGCTATGTTTCAATATTTCTGATTTTTCTTCAATCCGTTTAGTTCGAGTTGTAAATGTAAAGCTGTGCCTCTGATATGTGAACGGGAGGGGACCCAACCCAAAATGCACTCTGTTTAGCTGGAGGGCACGTGCTGTATGCTTTATTAGGGGGGTCAGAGATGCACACCGCTTTTTGCAATTAAACTGTCAAACCTATGGCATCTGTAAATCTCTCTCACTCTCCTCTCAGACCCTCCTTTTCTGTATTCCACTAGTGCAATCCCGGGCCTGGCCAATATTCGGGTATAGCACAGGAAGTGAAACTGTAACACAAAGTTCACTGGTAATTGGTTACGGTCACGCTAACCAAACAGGAAGGAATCTGCAACTGATTAGAATTCTTCCTCCTGCAATAATAGTCCCGAAAATTAATTATGTTTGGGGGTCTATTCCCACTATTAGTTTTCCTGTTTTGAAGCTGTTTTGTAAAAGACAAATCCCCAGACAACAAAGCCCAGTTTTCAATTACAGGGAATCATACAGAGTTGTGATGAACAGACAAACATCCATCTCCGTTCAGACGAGGAGAGTCACTGCACTCAGTCTCAGTCACTGACAGACACAGACTGCTGAATAATCCTAGCATGACTAACTAACTGCCCTGCCTGCCTGCCTGACTACACACCCCCATTTTAATTTAACTCTGGCATGCCAGTAAGTAGTACCGGTCTGTGTGTGAGTGTAATGTGAATATATATTTATATGTGTTGCACACTTTAGTACATTTTAAAATAAAGACAAAAGAGGGCATTGAAGCTCTTGAAGCTTTGAAAGAGAAATGTTTATTTAAAATAAAATACAGATTTTTTACCTGGGGGACTAGTTTCATGACACAGCCGAGAGAGAGAATTTGCTTTTTTTATTTAGATTTTGGGAATCAATTACGGTAGTACTTATTGGATTGGTTTATTAAACAACCGATTTTAGTTACTACAATAATGTATTTTTCTCCACAGTCCAAAAGATAATGACAAATTCAGGAAGCATTCCAGAAATTGTACGGCGACTGAAAAGCCAGCAAAGACAAATATGTGCTATTGTAACTGTTTCATGTTTTCAAACGGTACAGTATTCGAGCCATACACATTTATTTATTTTATTGCATCGCTTTTCGTATATGACTTTTGATATTTTTTTTAAGATAACAAGTTGAAACTTCCCTATGGTCAATTTGATTTAAAGAGCCTGTCTGTAGAGAGTCTATCTTCACTATCAACCCAATCTTAGATTACAACAAACAAGGTTTGAAATAAATAACAAAACGGCAACAAACAGACAAACAAACAAAGTCATAAAATACATGTATATAATTATATACATAAACATAATCAATAATTAATTAAGAGCTCAGTTGTAAACAACCCTGAATGTTTATAGAATTTGAACTATTAATTCTTTTGATAAAATATGATGTGATTTTTATCTAAACCTTCAAAATAATAAATAACAAGGTTAGTAAAGTAGTTTCAGATTCAGAAAACACTACAAGGTTTGTGTCATTTAAATCAAAATGAATTACAAAAATATCAATACAGCAAATATTTTTACATTTTCATAATTTTAGACTTTTTTCAAAGGAATGCGCCAGAGTGAAATATAAATGTAAGCAAAAAGCAAAGACTTTGTTACAGATTAAATGAGGTAGTCAAGCTTTCTGCTCATTACAAAAGCAAACACTTATCAATCACAATTTTCCCATTTTATGTATGCAGCATTTCAAATCATCACTTACCAATTCCTTACTTAAACAGCCATTTCAGCATGTGTTGTCTTTCACTGAAAATTGGGGAATGGCCTGGAAATTGGAAACATCTAGAATGTCGTCCTGGCGAAAGGAAATCAAAGTAAAAGACAATTGTGCATGCCAAGAAAATATTTTACCAAAGGGCAAAGAGGAAGCTGGAGATAACAACAAGAAGAAACCACTTCATGTTGTGTTTTTGTAAGATGTTAAGACAGCTGCTAATGTGTGTGTGTGGTGTCTGTGCGTAGGTGTGTGTGTGTGTAGGTGTGTGTATGCTGTTCTGTGTGCTTTTAACAGTGTGTCTGAGATATATATATATATATTGGCATAACTTTCGGACATTTCTGTGCGTACATGTGAGCGTATGTGAGAAATGCTGGTGGCAAAGGGTATAAAATAAGTTAATGTGGCGTTTGAAGTGGTTCACCGCAAACAATTAATCATAGAGCTCTGACTGTAATATGTTGAAATGACGCAGCTTTCAATCAAAACAAAGTTCCCTTCAGAAGGCTGAGCCAGACCCATCCAGCCGGTTTGACTGACAGCTAGGAAGACTGTTCGGAATGACTCAGGTGCATGTTGTGTACACAAACAACGTCGAAACAAACCAAACGCAACGCATAATGCCATGGGAATCTGTCTTGTTTTCTAGGCTGTACTGTTTGAAGTATCCATACACGTTCAGCGGCCAGCGATTCTGCTGACTTTACACCGTGCATGTAATCTTCAATGGCATCCTTCTGACCTGACATTATCGAGTTTCAGAACCACAGCGTTTCAAATGGAAGCGACGTCTGGCTTAAGATGATTCAGTTCAACCCTGCGTTCAGCCGTACAAGTATTCTAGTCAGAGAGAGTGCGATCAAGAGGTTAACGGCGGGCCAAAGTTTCCAGGACATAGGTGAGGGAAGCACATGTGAAGAAATCCTGCAGCCGGAACATGTCAAGGCATGCAGATACATTTGCCCTCAAGTCCAGAGATGGATAACAGGCAGCAAGAAAACCAGGTTGGAAACCAGGTTTCCCACACAGACCATGATCCCAAGTTCCTTAACATACTTCATAAGATATCATCAGAAGTTGAGAAATGGAGGGTACTGTGCTGAGATAATTATTACTTGCTCTCACCGGACACATTGAATTTATGACCTTAAACAAAATAATGTAACATAATATAATAGTATATGTTTAAGAAGAAACTATTCAAATGTAAAACACAAAGGGTGCAGGGGAATTGCTCATTTTAGGTGATATGTCATGAAAGCTGAAAAGGTTTGACATCTTCGCCACTTAATCATCTAGTATTCTTTATTGCTATTAAACACTTCAGAAAGAATACCGTCCCAGCAGCGATAGTTCCTGCAAGAAAAAACCTGTTCAAAGACATTTCTCCATGCCTCTTTTATCCATCAAATGACTGTACTGGCATCAATTCACAATGACTTTTAAAACATTAACTGGTTTGTTGCAATGTTCCGAAGCCAGTTATTATATAATTATTACATCTATAAAAAAGTATACATGTAAATATGGTTTAATTGAGTTAGTGAGTCAGTGCTATAGCTATGCAAATGTTCTTCACAAAATGTCAAATAACTTTGAGTGCACTTGATTTGTTTGTAAAAATTGTATTGTGTTTAGCTAACTATAGTTTTAAAGCATCTTAACTTAATAATAATTATAACATAGCATCCAATAGAATAACATTGCAACAATATAAATGGTTGTGTAAAAGTTTTTTAATTTGATCTACTAACCTACTAAATAAATCTAAGTATCATGAGGTTTTACCTCTTTGTCACTGGAGGTGGATGTAAAACTAACGGCAATTTGAAATTTGACTAAATCCCTGTCTTCTTGTTGATGTTTAGAGTTGATATGCCACTTCCTGGATGAAGACATATCCTTTTCCCAAGATAGTTTTTGCAGTAGCATAATCACCATGTTTCCAGGGAACTCACTGAACATAGCGTTCTAACTTTATTGTTGAGATGTATTGGTTTTAACAAGGCATAGCAACTGTATGACTGAAAAACTGTTTAATAATATTGCAGAAGCATTGGTAGTAGTAGGTTTGGCATTAACTGCTGTTCTTCTGCAGCAGAAGTACTTGTGGATATGAGAACGGCAATGACAAATAAGTTACAAGTAGTTTCAACTGTATCTAAACTGCATTATACATTTGTTTTGAATATACATCGCTTATATGCCAATGCCTAATGTGCTATGGGGTGAGGGACTGGAATTGCTTTCCTCGAAAACTCCTGCATGCTGTGAAACGAAGAGTCTAAAATACTGTCTGAGAGAAATGCAAAATGTATGAATCCCCCCTACATCCCAGCTTGATTTATGTGAAATAATAATACACCATTTAATGCTTAAACATGGCTAGAAGCGATCTCTTCCTATCAAGATGTACAACGGAGTAATGGCGCTGGAAGACAAATCACCTCCTGGACTTGTGATGCTTGTTTAAAGGTGCTCAGCAGATATATTAAACTACAGTATATGTAATTGTACACTAACTCTGGGCTGTAGGCACGACGTGGCGAGCACAGGAGGCGGCCAGCCTGATGCAGATGGAGTAGGGTAATCAATTTGGCTCAAACATCAGCTGGAAAGTGAGAGAGAGAGAGAGAGAGAGAGAGAGAGAGAGAGAGAGAGAGAGCGTGAGATTCAGGGCTCTCGGATATCGTACGAGGTTGTCTTGTTTGAGACCGTGCCATCCACCCATTCATTACTCCAGTGCTGATGTTTTGTCTGAGAACTAAAAGGCAATGAATGTTACCTGCGATATAGCTACAGCAAGGAAACATTTTAGGTTAAACAAGTCAATTAGACAACGTGCTATTATGGCAAAAAATACAGTATGTTTATTTTATTTTGTCACTTAATACCTTGTTAGAATGTATAACGCTCATGCGAAATCAGATGCACTAGCAACTGTAGCCTGTGTTGACAGTCGCCTGTTTTGCAGAATATCTTTTTTCTCACAGGGTTAATTAGCCTTACCAAGACTTCATTCAGACAAGGCTGGTCCCGCTGTGTCGAATCCATGGCTCTCTGATTGTCGTGTTTAATTAAACTTAACAGCAAACTAACACTTCGTATGAACTTGTCTGATGAATCAGCGTCTGCCTTTCACCACCAAATTCGGGTTAGTGTAAACATAGCGTAATCACAACAGTCATCGTATCCTCTGTAAGGGAAGCACTTTGTGAGCTGTGGGCAGTTCACACAGGTCCTCACAAGAACCGAATAACAGTCGTTGCACGTTTCCTTGTGTGATACCTCCATCCCTGCCTTATCAGTTACTCTCTCTAGCCTGGTTGTGCCCAGTGCCAAGACAAGGGCCGGGTCCTCATCAGTTACTCTCTCTCTAGCCTGGTCGTGCCCAGTGCCAAAACAAGGGCCGGGTCCTTATCAGTTACTCTCTCTAGCCTGGTTGTGCCCAGTGCCAAAACAAGGGCCGGGTCCTTATCAGTTACTCTCTCTAGCCTGGTTGTGCCCAGTGCCAAGACAAGGGCTGGGTCCTTATCAGTTACTCCCTCTAGCCTGGTTGTGCCCAGTGCCAAGACAAGGGCCGGGTCCTTATCAGTTACTCTCTCTCTAGCCTGGTCGTGCCCAGTGCCAAGACAAGGGCTGTGTCCTCATCAGTTACTCTCGCTAGCCTGGTCGTGCCCAGTGCCAAGACAAGGGCCGGGTCCTTATCAGTTACTCTCTCTCTAGCCTGGTTGTGCCCAGTGCCAAAACAAGGGCCGGGTCCTTATCAGTTACTCTCGCTAGCCTGGTCGTGCCCAGTGCCAAGACAAGGGCCGTGTCCTCATCTGTTACTCTCTCGCTAGCCTGGTCGTGCCCAGTGCCAAAACAAGGGCCGGGTCCTTATCAGTTACTCTCGCTAGCCTGGTCGTGCCCAGTGCCAAAACAAGGGCCGGGTCCTCATCAGTTACTCTCTCTCTAGCCTGGTTGTGCCCAGTGCCAAAACAAGGCCCGAGTCCTTATCAGTTACTCTCGCTAGCCTGGTCGTGCCCAGTGCCAAGACAAGGGCCGGGTCCCTGAACTCTGATGCATCATGTGCCATTGGAGCAAGGGTGAGAGCCACAGGTGTTGAATTCTTCTGGCAAGGCATTAAACATTATATGCATAATTTGTGCAGTGAGCCAGGTCTGTAATTTCATTCTCTTCTTTCATTTTCTCCTTCCTGACCACATGATCCATTTTGTTGGTTTACGAAGAGGAAAGACACACAGAGACGCTTTGATGATGATTACATGCTAGCCTGAGCAAATGTGTGTGTGTGTGTGTGTGGGGGGGGTTCTGCCACCTGGATTGGATACCAGTTAAAACGTACTCACATGTATGTCAATTCTAATTTGACAGTCAGATCCACAGAAAAACTAGCCTGACGTCACACAAAAGATGTCTTCGGGGCAAACTAAATCAACTTTCTTCGCCACTTTGGGGGCGTTCTACAATGTGCCAAGCTAAGGGAGCATCCCTAGGATCATGCTGTGTATTACCCATGTGGGCCACAGATGGAGAAGCAAAATGGAAGGCATCAAGGGCATATCTGGGTGAGGGTATGACTATATATATATATACACATATATTGACTTATTTAGGATTTATTTATGGTATATTTTTATATACCATATATATATTATATTTTTATATATTTATATATATAATGCATTATGAATTAATTAAATAAATCAATTGACAACATTTATTAGTTCACATAGCTTAGCATTTTTGTTAATTTGTTCTATTTTTTAGTTGATTTAATCAGAATAAAAAAATAAATTTGCATTTTGCTTCGTTTCAGGCCTTTGTTGAAGAGAATTCAAAGTTTTGCATACTCCCAGAATTGTAAACACTACACATCAAGCTATTTATTTCTTTATGTCTTTGACTGCACAACGTGCACAGACAAATCCTGCACTAATCCTAATTTCGATTGACCTCCCATGTCTCTGACAATATTTAAATACAATAAAAAAACGGAAATCTTGAAAAGTAATAGCTTTTCAAATCCATTGAATAGTAAGATGTTTTGTGAAAAAAGGGGATTATTGCTCACAGCAAAACTGTCAATTAAATGACCCTATATATTTTTTTCCCAATCCCTTCCCTCCAAATGCATGGCTCAGGTCAAATGAAGGCGCAGTGAAACATGTTTGTCATTTACTGAGTCTGAGAAGACAAACTATTTTTTTGTTGTCTGTATGTATTAGAGGAAATGCCTATTTGTAGATTGGCTAAGCAGAAGTCATTCCTGACAAATTGTTTGTTTAATTACTTTTCTTTTTCCCCACATGCAGAGGTATGCTTCCCCCTCCTGGTTACACAGGAGCAAAAAAAAAACACGATGCCTCTCTGCCTTCCTGACTCTGAGTACATTGTAGTTCACTATGTATTCCTGTCTTTTTACCGGTTTCTAATGTTAATACTATTTGATGACTGTGTTTTCAATTTTAGGTACTGAGGTAAAGTCTATGGGGTAAGGAATTCATGTTAACAACCTGTTGCCTAAGGCGGCGTGGAAAGCAGTCCCATAGCAATGCACATAAATCCACAGAGACATGTTGAAATGGTTTACCTCTTAGCAAGAAATAGAATCAGTTAATAGGCTACCCTAAATCAGCTGTCAAATCCCTACAATTGATATGCATTGCCTGGGTTTGCCTTCGTCATACTGTATTTCATTTCCCCACATGCTCTTGTTGATATAATAACACGGGACTGAATGAAAAAGTCCATGACAATGATTTTCAATACATACGAAGGCTAGAAAGCCCTTTTTAATGGAGAGTAAGGGCTTAGGTCCCACAATACAACACATTCCTTCTGCCAAAACAGAACCTTTGAGGTTCATTCCGAGCGTCCACGATGGCACCAGGATGGCCTCTGCGCTACGTTTGGATTTCAGGTTGGTCACACAGACGGCGAGGGAAGAAAAGGAGAAAAAGAATTGTGAGACTTGGGAGCCTAAGCAGATCAAAGAAAACAACATGAGAGAGGATATGAGTGCTTTGTGAAGTAATATAGCAGAGATACCATCTGTTTTCCGTAACATGCAGGAGGCTTCACACAAGACCAGGAAAGAGGCAAAAGAGAGGGCACTTTAGACTTTGCCAAGCGCAAACACAAATGGGTTATTAAGAAATCCTCTATGTAATATAGATCATTTTTAAAAGGTCCATTCCCGCCATTGAGGTTCATAGATAAGGGCTTTTTATGACAAAATACATGTAGGGATAATTTTTTATAAAACTAGCACCGGTGTAATTTTCTTTTGGTGTATCCAATTTTGAAGGTGGCACCAAGTTGAAGGGTGTGTGTGAAAGGATGTATGGCTCGATTTGTTTTTTAATTTCAGGAAACAGGGTTAGAGGAAAAAGAATGGTCATCAGTTGAGGGTGTTGAGAAAGACAACTCTCCCACAGCTCTCCAACCGATCTTTTAGGATTAAAAAGACTATTACTACTACATTACTGTACTCACATCCAATAGATTGTGTTAAAGCCAAATGTGATTGCTTTAAATAGGTAAAACAGCAATGTAGTCCAAAACAATCCAGATTACAATAATCTAAAAGAAAAATCATACAGTCAGCATTCCTCACACAACTAGTCTCATTGAAAAAGGCAATTAGGATTTATTCAGTTTCTGCACATTGTCTTATTATTAGAACATGGCTTAGATCCTGATCCTGAACATGGCTCCAAAAAGGTGTAAATATCCCTGCAAGGGGCCCTGTTGAATCCAGGGTTTGGCTGGTTCAGAAGTCATTACATTTTCTTCATTTCTCTTTCTGGACATTATTTATTGCAGGTCCATCCGGTGGTCTGGTGCAAAGCCATTACAAGAGTATGTACCTTTCTGAATAATAAATAAATAATTATTATATTATTTAACAGGATCTTATGGAAAGGAAATGGGTTTTATTACATAAATCCATCGATTTTGATGAATGGGTACACAGGTAAAGTTTGATAGAAAGAGAAAGTTGTCAACCCCATTCAGGCTATTGTACATTACCGAGTACTTCATTACAGCCCGGCTGTAAATATGACATTTGTGTCTCTTTGGGACTGTCAATTGGAGTGCATTATAACAGGAATGGGACTCGTAAATTCAGAGACATTAATTAACCCCTTGCATTCGGCATTTAGGCAGCTTCTAGGTCTCTGAGGTGACCAGTGAGTTCTGGACTCTAAGAGACCTGGACAGATTTGGCCAGCCGGGGAACATCGAGGTCTCATTCTAAATGAGTTATTAACAGAATTTCTTGAATAGATGGAAAAATTGTAGCCAGGCTATTTAGTGTCATAAAACCACGGCAGAGGCGGCTAGAGGCCTCCTAGGGACAAAAGGCAATACCATTACAATCAAATCTATGATGGAAGAGGGATTGAGCTGTCCACTCTGAATTTTTATATTGTCAAAAAGCTGAGAGGAAATAATGCCACCCTAGAGTGAATTAACCTCCAGTGTGGATGGAGAGGCCCAAGTCATCTGCGGGGAGCGAGGTAGAGATGGACGGCTGGGAAAGAAAGGAAGGAGGGATGGGGGTTGTCATGGGATACAGTAAGGACTGGGGGAGGAGAGATGGGATGGGAGGATCATTGGGAAAAGCCCTGCTGTATGTCAAAACCAGACCTGGTACAGGATTGATCCTCTTCCGGTACCTCTGTTGCCACTCTGGTTTTCCTTCATTGTCATTTCGGCCTGAATCCAAGGGGTTAATTTGCGTCATCATTTAATAGCCTCTTCCCGTCACAATGCAAGACTATCAAATAGTGTGTATTCAGCAATACTCAAATAAATCAAATGATTGGATATGATATGGCAATTTTGTCAGTAAAATCCTGATGCGCTGCTTTTGTTAATTAGGCTACTAAAAAAAAAACTAAACTAAACCTCTCGAATATGAGGCTGATGGCAGATGTGTTAACTTTCAGCATGAATTATGATGTGTGTTTTTTATAATTTAATTTATTTTTTATCACTTAAATTATATTTTACATCTGATATGTTCGACATTGTAACTTTTTTTGTACCTGCTCCCGTTTCTCATTCACCAATGGGAAAGAAGGTCGTCGCTTGTATAGAGACCGGAAGTTGTTGGCTGCTGCCGGGAGACAGCGGTTGTATGAGTATTTCGTTAGTTATCAAATGCGCTACAGGTCTTTTCGCATTTAAGCCATTAAAATGTAAATACCATAGCTTTGCGTTCGCGTCGTAAACATGGACACATGACGTTTGGCAACATGCTTTCAGTGCGAGTAGATCGAATAACAACTCAACACACTCATCTCAAACCCGGAAGTGTTGTTCAGCTGACAGCATGCTAGTTTGTAGCTAACTTGCTACCACTATACAATTTGGAATTGCGAAATTATAATAATAATAAGGTCAATAAGGCAGCTTAGAAGGCTTGTAAATTGTTGACGTTTTAAAAACCTGTAGGGCTTTTAGGTTTTTCACACCGCTACCTAACACACCTGATTAGTTAGCTTATTACCAAGCAATGGATCATTGTCGTATTCACTATTAGTAATAGTAACTACTAGTAATAGTAACTATTATTAATAGTTGGCTGGCTTCTTATCGCTCCACATATTGGAAGAGTCAAATCCAGAGAAGCCCACGGAAATAACATCAATGACAATTGCGGTGTTGTCTTTAATTGTTACAGGTATGTTCTGAAGCGAGCGACTAATATGCATAATATGCACTTTCCACACGCTGCTTTTTGTTTGTTGTGTTTTTTTAAGACTGAACAAGTAACCTACCGTGTTCCTGTTTTGATCTTTAGCCCGCAGCCACAATGAGTGCCAAGTTTGGCCTGATGAACTACAACAACACTCGGAAGCATTTGTCCATCTCCATCCCATCGTCCAGTGAGGTCATGATGTCTCCACACATCAAGTCCGTGGAGGAGCTGAGAGTGCTGGGTATTAACCTGAGCAGCTTCAGCACAGCCACACAGTTCTGCATCTGCACGGCCGGCGTCTTCCTATTTTACCTTATTTATGGCTATCTACAGGTACGTCGAGGTGTATTCACTGATATTCCAAGTAGACAGACTGATGTGATTTTACCTCAATGTGTGCTCGGATTATTACGCCCCAGCCAGACTCATTTATTAGTGTTGGCCGCAAGGCAATACATTACATGAGTGAATTAGCTGTTTTTATTCTTGACCAATATTATGGATTTCATCTCAGACCAACAGTTTGCATGTTGCATGTTTTTTTTTCAGGGAACTGTATACACTCAGTTGCTTGTTTTTGGTGATGCCTGTAGACATGGCAGGTGTTGCAGGGAAAAGTTATTTCATATCTCTAAGCCTGACTCTTAACTGGAATAGTTTTGAAGTCACAGTGTGCCCTTAACTTTGTGCAAGCTCGATAGTAAGTCGGTAGTAAAACTACCACGTCTGTGTGATCTAGTAAGTAAACTTAAAATAATATTGTACCATCAGAAGACCTTATTGACCAGGGCTGAAGCTCTAAAGCTTAGGCCAAGCATGACACTGATGGATAGACTTGTTGAAGTTTAGACAGAAATCACATTGCAGATGCATTAATAATACACACAGACAGTCCCTAACCTTCAACATATTATTATATCATCACCCTCTTGAAGTAACGTTTGTGTAAACAGAGAAAGGGTCTATATAATGTTGAACATTCAGGCTAACTGGAAGCTACCATGTTGTTACGGTAACATGAAGTGTGTGACAGTGACTTGAGCTTTTTTATTTTTAGATTAACTGCAACACCACTGTCCTCTCAAACTTGTTCTGCAACTCTTTTCTGGTTCTTAGAATCCAGTTGATATTCTGACAGTGGAAAAGTTGCCTAACTGTCAAAACGAGTTACATTCTTTTTGATACGCGTTTGTCATGAATTTGAGATTAATAATAATGTGCCCCTGGTCCCAGCCATTGTATGCATAATCACCTGGCACTATATCAATCAATCAGTCTTGCTCACACACACTCTACAACACAGGGTTACCCTAATGCATAAACACAAACAGTCCACTCTTCTGACTGCTAAACGCTGGTCACTTTTTACATTCATTTTGCAGTTTACAAGCTTTTTTGTTTCCACTGTGCTTTTCACAATATGTGCAAATTGACTTTTGTATTACCTCTGTATTATCTTTGTATTGTGTTTGATTTGTTGAACTTGATTTTTGTCCACAACCACAGCAGCATTTGATCTTATGTCTATTCGAACTGTGAAAGTTGACAAAGTTTTTGTTGTTGTTTTCAGGAGCTCATATTTTCTGTGGAGGGCTTCAAGCCGTTTGGATGGTACCTCACCCTGGTACAGTTTGGGTTCTACTCCATTTTTGGACTAGTGGAACTGCAACTTACACAGGACAAACGGAGAAGGTAAACCTCAAATAATGCTTTTGCGTGTGTGTGTTTTCTCATCCCACAATCCTTGCTAATTGCTTGCTTTCACTTGGCAGAATACCGTGGAAGACATACTTGATCATTGCATTTTTAACGGTTGGGACCATGGGTCTGTCCAACACCTCGTTGGGTTACCTGAATTACCCCACACAGGTCATCTTCAAGTGCTGCAAACTCATTCCTGTCATGATAGGAGGGGTGTTTATTCAAGGTACGTTTGTATAACAGCACATGTTCACAGTGTTGGAAGATGCATGTTTTTCATTCTGCCCTCCCTGCCGGGAGTTGAACATGTCACTGTGCTTTACCAACCGATCGACACAAGGACTTAGGCATTGATCAATATGTGAAATGGCTGCCTAATAATGTTTGTCCTCACAAGTTACTACACTGGTAAAGGAAAATAAATACTGAGTTTTATATTAGACCTTTGTCAGTCATCAGAGATTCACCCTCTGGAACCCAGTTGTGTTTCCTCACACCAGAGAGTTCACCAGGCAGTCATTATCTGGAACCCAGTTGTGTTTCCTCACACCAGAGAGTGCACCAGGCTGTCATTATCTGGAACCCAGTTGTGTTTCCTCACACCAGAGAGTTCACCAGGCAGTCATTATCTGGAACCCAGTTGTGTTCCTCACACCAGAGAGTGCACCAGGCTGTCATTATCTGGAACCCAGTTGTGTTTCCTCACACCAGAGAGTGCACCAGGCTGTCATTATCTGGAACCCAGTTGTGTTTCCTCACACCAGAGAGTGCACCAGGCTGTCATTATCTGGAACCCAGTTGTGTTTCCTCACACCAGAGAGTTCACCAGGCAGTTGTTATCTGGAACCCAGTTGTGTTTCCTCACACCAGAGAGTGCACCAGGCTGTTGTTATCTGGAACCCAGTTGTGTTTCCTCACACCAGAGAGTGCACCAGGCTGTCATTATCTGGAACCCAGTTGTGTTTCCTCACACCAGAGAGTTCACCAGGCCGTCATTATCTGGAACCCAGTTGTGTTTGCAGAAATTTGTATTTCAAAGCATTTAGCTTAGACTTTCCACATGCTAATAGTTGACTAAGAGTTTGTCCACTAATAGTTTACCGGCATTTGCTAAATATTAGGCTTCATACTGTGAGTTGAATGTACACAGTAGATGGAAGGTGAGCTGATACTGACACGACCAACTGCCTGCAGTGGGTGGACCAAATGAACACATGCTCACATTCCCCCGGCAGGTGGAGAAACTGCCCCTAGTGATTATGTTCATAGAGGTGGAAACATGAACCTTTCCGACCAAAATCCAACAAAACGTGTTATTGCTTACAAATGAGCACATCACTTTGTGACCGCTGTTTTGACGTCGACGTATTTATATACGTTCACATTTTAAATTACTTTATTTTAGTTTCGAATTGGGATAAACCTGTGCCTGGGGTCAGCTCCTAATTGCATCAACTTATTTAAACCCATAACTTTATTCAGAGATTTTCATATAAATGTTCATGATAATATTATGAATCACGCTGAAGAATTTGCATATTTGCGATCAACTAAGGATATAATTTATTTTAATTCCTATTATGACTTCTGGTCATCATGACCACGGATCAATGCAATTAACTCTTATTAAACTTTTATTTTCGGGGATCTCTTCATACTTCTCATGGGTTGTTTGCTAGTGTCTAGGTGTGAATGAGAGGAGACCTAGTTCTCAGTACGATGCCTTTCATCTCAGAGACATGGTCTTCACAGAAGTTCTACGTTCTAGCGATCAGACATTGCAGTTTTTTTTATGTGGACCACGGTTACCCCAGGGGGTCTTGTTGGAAACGCAACTGCGTTCACTCAGGATGCAAGATCTGATTCGAAACCTTCAAAGGGGTGCAGAAAGGGAATCAAAGCACACCAGGCCAACCTACTGCGTCACCTTGTCACCCCCAAGGCATCCACCCGGCCTGTTTGGGGAGACTCCTCCATCTCCGCTGCCTTTTGTTTTTGGTTGTTGTCCAGATTCCGCCTTCTCCTCGTACACCCTTCTCTCATCTCATGTTTGGATTTGATTGAGTTTAAGAGTCCAGACGGAACTATGAAAGTTGTATTTTGTTTTTCACCTTCGTGAGGCTGAACTCGTTCTAGGTGCTGTGTGCATCAGCCAAACAGGAGGCTGAACTTGTTCTAGGTGCATCAGCCAACCAGGAGGCTGAACTTGTTCTAGGTGCATCAGCCAACCAGGAGGCTGAACTTGTTCTAGGTGCTGTGTGCATCAGCCAACCAGGAGGCTGAACTCGTTCTAGGTGCTGTGTGCATCAGCCAACTAGGAGGCTGAACTTGTTCTAGGTGCATCAGCCAACCAGGAGTCTGAACTTGTTCTGTATAAAATATACATTATATATATATATATATATATATATAAATGGAAGTGCTCTTAAAATTGCCAAAAGTTTTGTATTTTTAATCTTTAGTTTTTCTTGATTATATGTGGATTAATCAATCAGAATCCCTTTAAAACCATTCCAGACACTAACTTCTACCGGCTTTATATTCAACCGTATTCTATCCAAGTGAAATGTGTCAGTCTGATCCAAAGTGTGCTGCCCCAGACAACGTCCCTGACTCTGTTACCTAACTTGTCGGTTTCTTAGGGAAACGCTACAACCTGGTAGACGTGTCTGCTGCTCTCTGTATGAGCCTGGGACTCATCTGGTTCACGCTAGCTGACAGTAAAGTTGCTCCAAACTTCAACTTGACAGGTAACTTGTGAATCTCTGCGTTATCTATCCGTCAGTTAATTAGTCCATGGTTCCAACACTGCTTGACTATAAATCGCAAATAATTTCACTGCGGTTTTGTATTTGTTTTAAGCAGGGGGGGTAAAGTGGGCAAATCAATTCTGCTTTTCTTCGCAAGTTAATATGACCGATCAAATTAAATTGTGTCACCTCAGATGAGTTGATTGGTCTAAAGCCCAATTAGTCGGTCTGCGTTGGTGTCGTCTTTCTAAACAAATTCTCTGAGGTTTGGGCCAAACATGCTTAGTGGTTGTTACCTGTGCTGTGATTAAAGGACTGGATCTGTATAATAATGTGACCTCATTAAGACGCTATATTGTTTTGAGTTTCATCATATCCGGCACTTAAAGTAGAGACAGGATTCCATATTGGCAATTGCAAAGCCTCTATAGCTGTTTCTTCAGTCGTCCTCATTAACGTAGTATCTGGTTCTCTTTAATTCAGGGGTCATCCTCATCTTCCTGGCTTTGTGTGCCGACGCTGCCATCGGGAATGTGCAGGAGAAAGCCATGAAGCTCCACAACGGCTCCAACTCAGAAATGGTACGGAGGACCCGCTTGTTATATTTGTATATGTTTTTCGCAAACCAATGTGCTTGATCCCTCATGAAAGACATGAAAGCCAAGACTTATCTGTGCGCTTGTGTTTTAGGTTTTGTACTCTTATTCCATTGGCTTCGGGTACCTTTTGACAGGCTTGTTGGGTGTGGGAGGATTAGGGCCGGCTGTGGCCTTCTGTTCTCAGGTCAGTGTCCACACAGACATTTCATTTTCTATTCTACCATTTTTGTTAGTCAGTGTTTGTCTGGTAGCTAGCATCTGTCAAACACGGTGAAGTGATACAATATGGTATGTATTGAAACGTCTGTTCTCTCCAGCATCCTGTCACCACGTACGGTTACGCCTTCTTCTTCTCTCTCACGGGGTACTTTGGAATTTCATTTGTCTTGGCTTTGATCAAACTGTTTGGCGCCCTGGTTGCAGTCACAGGTGAGAACGACTTTGAGTTTGTGGACGTCTTCTGCATTTAGGACACTATATAAAAAAAAAAACCTTTCATATCTGTTTCTTTGGGAATATTTTGAACCGATGACCTCATTTGGGGAAGTTCTGAACAAGCATTCGTCACCTCAGAAAAATCCTTCTTTCCAAACAAACGTTTGACATTACACAGTGGTGCCAGGTCACATCAGATTACCGACATGAGGCAAGGTCAGAGTGATCGGAATCATATTTGAAAGTTCTGGAGAACGTCCTGATTCATTTTAAGATCACTCTAAAACAAATGTCCAAATAATCGAATCATCAAAGGCCATTGTACTTGTGTGTCCTGCAGTCAAGGTTTGGTGGTTATATTCCTCTCTCACTGTTTTCCTCATTTCAGTTACGACCGGACGCAAGGCGATGACGATAGTTCTGTCCTTCATGTTTTTCTCCAAGCCTTTTACTTTCCAGTAAGTTACATTATCGTGTCTTTTGGAAACTTTTAATGCACTGATAATAACTGTCTAACACAACTCCTCCCTCGATTTCTTCTCAGGTACATATGGGGTGGCCTTTTAGTGCTGTTGGGCATCTTCCTGAATGTTTACAGCAAAAACAAAGACAAAATGAAGCTGCCGTCGTTGGCAGAACTCAAGGGTATGTTGCTGACGGGGAAGAAGGTCAGGCTGCTGTCACAGAATGTGTAGCATGTAGCGTTCCTACCTGACATGGACCCGGTATCGGTATGGCTCCAATGCATTTTTGAAGGCTACATACGGAGACCCACACAGAAACATTCCCTGCTGGAGAGTCTCGGTATTGGAACCTGGCGCTGCTACTCAAATAGTACGGGTTTACAATGCAAGGGACTCTATGACTTTAGCCGGAGCCAGTCAAAGCACGAATACACGGTTGAAAGAGGAGCTATAGACTTGTATAGAACTGATCATGTCCGAAACTGAATGTGTACCAAATATATGTGTATATATATTGAATGGCATATTTTCACCTGCATGTGCCAGAAGTGAAAGGAAACGATAATCTGTTACTGTCTAAACAAATCTGTCTTGTAATTTATATTCAATTGCACATAGGACAGCACCGCTGCACGGTGACATGTTATAGGACAGCACAGCTGCACGGTGACATGTTATAGGACAGCACAGCTGCACGGTGACATGTTATAGGACAGCACAGCTGCACGGTGACATGTTATAGGACAGCACAGCTGCACGGTGACATGTTATCGGACAGCACAGCTGCACAGTGACATGTTATAGGACAGCACAGCTGCACAGTGACATGTTATAGGACAGCACAGCTGCACAGTGACATGTTATAGGACAGCACAGCTGCACAGTGACATGTTATAGGACAGCACAGCTGCACAGTGACATGTTATAGGACAGCACAGCTGCACAGTGACATGTTATAGGACAGCACAGCTGCACAGTGACATGTTATACTGAGGGACCATGTGAACTGTATCAGTGTGTCAACTGCCATATTTGTGTACCAGTTGTTTTGGTGAAAGGGCAGTTCTTTTTACATTAAAAACAAACTTGGACGTTTATCCAAAATACTTCTTTTCACGAGTTTTCATATATTATAGTTTAAGTAGCTAGCTTGCCAGACGTCTCTTATCCATTGGCTGCAGAGGGGGGTGTTGAACGTCTGCCAAGGTTCTGCTCAGATGTTTACCCATCAGATGGCCTCGGGCTTGTTTGATTACTAATCCTGGAATAAGATAGCACTAGAAAGAAAACAAACATTGTTCACAGAGCTCGGCTTTAGACCTAATTTGGATGAGCGGAACGTCACACACACACACACACACACACACGTGTGTGTGAGAGCTTATGTGTGTCAGGGTGACATTAGTGAGGATGCTAGATTGGGTTCCCTTTAGGTACTGATGATGATGATGGTGCCGCCAACATCAGCACCTGGGGTTTTACTGTTTGGGGTGGAGCTTAGTTTCTCATTTTATTACTCTTAAGATTATGGGGGGTTGCCACCTTAAGCAGATTGTGTGTTTAATGTGCATCTATTTATTTAAGTCCATACTGGTCTTTTTGGTTACATCTATGCATTTTTTTTTTCTAAAGGGTATATCTGTGTGTGGACCCGTATTATGTTGGGAAACGTATGGTTTCTGAAGACAACGTGCCAATTCATACAGGTCGTCATCTCCCAGGAGGTCTGGATCTGTCTAGCCTCATTAAGCGAAGCACGTACCGCTATGTCTGTTTTTCCCGATTTATTCTTTGATGTGCCACCACGTCCTGTGTAGAAATGGCTCCAAACTGGGAAAAGAAAAGCAGGAACGACAAGACATCTCCGTGCGTTCCCTGAAGAATGGACCCTAGTCTACATCTCCTGAGGTAACAGACTCGATAATAGCCGGATAACGATCTGGCTTCCTTCATGTCTATTTAATATATATGTATACACCGGTGAGCCAAAACATTATGACCACTTTCCTAATATGGTCCCTTGCGTGCTGCCAAAACACTGTTGACCTGCTGAGGCATTCTACCAGGCCCCTGACTCTGTCCAGTGGTTTCTGGCACCAGGCACAGGCAGCAGATCCTGTAGACTGAGGTGGAGCTGCCGTGGATCAGACCTTTCGGTCCAGCACATCCCTATGCTCAATCAGATTGAGATCTGGCAAATGTTCCTAATACAAATGATATGTTCCTCAAACCATTCCTGAAGAACAGGCGCAGGGTGCGTTATCCTGCTGAAAGAGGTCACCGCCATCTGGGAATATCGATGTCATGAAGGGAGGTACCTGGTCTGTTTAGGTAGATGATGCCACGTGTCAGATTGACGGCCCCATAAATCTCTGGACCCTGGGTTCTCCAGCAGAACATTACATCACACTCTCCTCCTTATTAGAGCGCTACACCAGGTGAGTGTAGGATGGTGCTCTGTCAGGTGTAGGATGGTGCCCTGTCAGGTGTAGGATGGTGCCCTGTCAGGTGTAGGATGGTGCCCTGTCAGGTGTAGGATGGTGCTCTGTCAGGTGTAGGATGGTGCTCTGTCAGGTGTAGGATGGTGCTCTGTCAGGTGTAGGATGGTGCTCTGTCAGGTGTAGGATGGTGCTCTGTCAGGTGTAGGATGGTGCTCTGTCAGGTGTAGGATGGTGCTCTGTCAGGTGTAGGATGGCGCTCTGTCAGGTGTAGGATGGTGCTCTGTCAGGTGTAGGATGGTGCCCTGTCAGGTGTAGGATGGTGCTCTGTCAGGTGTAGGATGGTGCCTGTCAGGTGTAGGATGGTGCTCTGTCAGGTGGTGCTCTGTCAGGTGTAGGATGGCGCTCTGTCAGGTGTAGGATGGTGCCCTGTCAGGTGTAGGATGGTGCGCAGGTGTAGGATGGCGCTCTGTCAGGTGTAGGATGGTGCGCAGGTGTAGGATCTGTCTGTCAGGGTGATGGCGGATGGCGCTCTGTCAGGTGTAGGATGGCGCTCTGTCAGGTGTAGGATGGCGCTCTGTCAGGTGTAGGATGGCGCCCTGTCAGGTGTAGGATGGTGCTCTGTCAGGTGTAGGATGGTGCCCTGTCAGGTGTAGGATGGTGCTCTGTCAGGTGTAGGATGGTGCTCTGTTAGTGGTCTAATGGACGTGTGGAGGTAGTGCCAGCTGGAATGCAAACAGAGGGCAATTAGTAATTTGCTTTTTCATAATATCTGGCAGCCTCTCAGCGCTGACAGTGACAGACCCAACTGATGGCTTTAGCAGCTACGCGCTACAGTGAACCACTCAGGACTGCTCACTTCACTCCGTCTACGGTGTGACGAGTGGTTACAGAAATCTCTGCCACGATTTATTTACGGTGATACCTCCGATCTAATTGGCTAGACATGCTAAGTTTTGCGGAATGCCCGAGTGTACATTTTCTGTGTCTGCACCAAAGTTATTTTGCTGGTGATGTTTTAATGCGATGCTCTCGGTCCTGGAATTGTACCAAGCGGGGCCATCATTCACTGTTGTCTGAGAGGTTGGTGTTGTTATGTTAGGCATTAGGCCTCCATTAGCACGCTCTGAGCAGTGGCCTAGACGCTTCATTCTACACTGCTGAGGGAGGGTGTCCAAGTGGTTCTTCCATCTCTCTGAAAGGTCATTATGGGAACGCAAACCCCAGTTGACCTACGGCGAACTGGACCATTTGTCTTACAGCGCCACGAGAACACTCTTTAACAAAGGAGCTTTTGACCCTCCGTTTAAAATGCGACGTTTTATTCATCGATCATGCATCGCGCGTTTTGACTTCGGCGTCCCAGTTCATTTCGGATAAACACGTCCAATTTATCAAGGCCTGATGTAAAGAAGTTGTGAGCTGTCCGAAACGGGAGTGCAGTATCCCGAAACGTGAACGCCCCTGGTAGTTTCCCGGCTTTTGAATCTGTACACAGCTTTCTGTAACCATCGGTAAATGCACATTATAAGGGCCTCCACAACATGTTTCCAAGGTGCATTTATCCAAGCACACAACCGACAGTGTTTAAATCACAGTTGGAACTCCAGTTGGTCGAACACCACTACAGACCACACCTTAACGTGTAACGTTCTGTGCACACGGTTAAGGAAGACATCTAATCACATAAGTGGGTCTCCCTACACGTTGATATAGTAGAGATGTCGAAACATGAACATGCGTGGCATTTTTCTTTATGTTGTAACACGACAGCGCTCAAATTCAAATACCAACTCCTCAACGTACGCTATATCAGGCAAAGAGAGGGAAAACGCAGATGGTATTGTTAAGCGAGATATATTACCAATGGAATGAGATACAGCACCTGGAATACTGGAGTGTCTTTATCATTTCCTCTTGTTTCTCTCTCACTCTCTCTCACTCTCTCGTCCTCTCCCTCCTTCTTATTAATGTCACCCTTTTACCTGGGTCCGATGACCTCTGCGCTGTTCCACTGACCTCTCCTAATAAATAATGGGAGGTGTCTGAAGCTCATCACAACAGTAAATAGGGACGTATATAATATGTTGTCCTGTTCAGATTGCCACAGCGGGGTGGCCTGGCAGCCCATTCATTATGGCCCCCGGTTCAGGGGGAGCAGGCGACTCTCGTCCTTGGGCCTGACTGGGTGAACAGGAGGAGTCCTTGGATTCATACGGAGTGTGGATGGAGAGTGTGGATGGAGAGTGTGGATGGAGAGTGTGGATGGAGAGTGTGGATGGAGAGTGTGGATGGAGAGTGTGGATGGAGAGTGTGGGTGGAGAGTGTGGGTGGAGAGTGTGGGTGGAGAGTGTGGGTGGAGAGTGTGGGTGGAGAGTGTGGGTGGAGAGTGTGGGTGGAGAGTGTGGGTGGAGAGTGTGGGTGGAGAGTGTGGATGGAGAGTGTGGATGGAGAGTGTGGATGGAGAGTGTGGATGGAGAGCGGGTAACCCTGTTAAGCATAGCCACCAGTGGGGGGCGTTCAATAGGTAAATGGTTAATGCAGTTAACACGTTTAAAATGGGGAGCGTTAAATAGGTAAATGGTAAATGCGGTTTACAGGTTTAAAATGGGGAGTGTTAAATAGGTAAATGGTAAATGCGGTTTACACGTTTAAAATGGGGAGTGTTAAATAGGGAAATGGTTAATGCAGTTTATAGGTTTAAAATGGGGAGCGGTAAATGGTTAATGCTGTTTACACGTCTAAATTGGGGAGTGTTAAATGGGTAAATGGTTAATGCAGTTTACACGTTTAAAATGGGGAGTGTTTGTTGTTTCAGTTCATCACTGTAGGCCAGTGCCAGCTAGTGGGCTCAAACTGGGTCGGACGTTCTCCATATGTTCTCACACAGGTCCGGGGTTTAGTCGGTGGGCGGCTGGGTTATGATCTCTGGATACCCGGGGATGGTATATTTACACTTTTAAACAGTGGGCTAAGTGTCCTAGAATACGAACGGAAATTAAACCTGAGTTGTCTTCATTAGGCAACGCCGTAGAAAAGGTTTTGGCAACTGAAAGCTAAAATTAGCATTTCTTATTGGTCCGTTTAAATAGTCGGCCACTTCTGTTTGGCTACTGAACACAGCCCTCTCCTGAAGCTGGGCCTTCCTCCAAATACGAAGCCAGTACACTTCCCCACAGCAGCGGTAGCACCTCCTACCCAAACTCATTACCACCTCCTGTCTCCATGTGAAATACTTCTAATATGAAGGCCATCTGTTTAGCAGGGACGTACTTTCACAGCCCCGGGCCTGATGTTTAGCGTAATTCCTGTAAGGAGGCGCAAAATGTATCAATGATTGCAGTCATAATTAGCAAGGTGGTTGGTAAAGTGAGCTGGAGAAATGGGATAATCCAATCTAGTGCTGTTGGGCCTCTTCATCAGGAAAAACAGTGTTTGTTGGCTGGCATAGCATGTGATATTATGATTTCACCGAGCTGCCTGCGATTATGTAGTCGCTTTAAACTAGTAGTGAAAGCTTTGGCATGGAAAGTGGAAATTATTTCATACAGCTGTCCCATTTTCCCCGTCGACGTTCCTGGGAATGTGGTTCGGTCGAGCGAGAGCGGCATGATGCACAGGCATTCGTTTATATTCATGACTCACGTGGGCCTCACTGTCTTGTATTGGTTTTCACACACCTGGTGGGCTCGGACACATTAATCCCATCTACCAGACGGCTTTCCATTGTCCGGCCGTCTGGTGTCACAGCAACTCAGAAGGGAAGCTGTAAGTGGGAACCTCAACGCGCATTGTGTTCAGGTGCTTTTGAAGTGGTAAAAATACTTTAACCGGCATGTTTTTAGATCGCTTGCCATTTATGCTTTATGCTTTTGTCTTTTGGTTGAAAAGGTTAAACAAGTTGTGAGGTCACCTCACTAGAAACCTTTCAGGCGCAGGTTGGCTTTTTTGGAGACGGGGAGACAGTAGGGAACACAACTGGTGTCTTGCTGTGAGTTCGGCCAGCCTCATTCAAATGCTGGCTGCAGCAGTATATGCACACCGCAGGCAGAAGCGAAGACACACTAGGACAAGAACGGCTCTTTGAATGGCTTATTGTTAGAAACCAAATCACATTGGTAAAATTATCTACTTTCATGTGGTGTCCAGATTTGCACTTTTTACATGGTTCTGCAGTTCTTTTCAACATTTTGAAGATTCTCTCCACTGCTCACCCTGGAGCACCCCACAAGCCTTGTCGTTTCAGAGATGCCCTAGTCGTTTGGCCGTAACATTTTGGTCCTTGTCAAAGTTGCTTCAATCTTGTGTCTCATCCGTTGTTTAGTTGCCATCTTCTGCACCCAGACCTTGACCTGTGCCCTAGTAAGGAGATAATCGACAATATTCACTTCACCTGTATGTCGTTCTATGTAACTGGTTACATGTGGATAACTAGAAGCCCTAACTATTACTGGGTAGTTTGCTTGTCCCATAGTTACATTAAGATGCACTAAACTGTGTTTACTGAGTTCCTCAGGATAAATGTCTAGGTATCAGTAACTTATTTAGTTGGTGCTGTATGCGTTGTGCATGTCTGTTTTAACTTGAACAGTATTGTTTTGTTTACCACAACCCAAAGCTATTCTCCTGCATATAAAAACTCAAAACTCTACACCGGAAAGAAAACATATGAACATTACCCATGACTCTCGTGATGATCAACATCTTCCTGTAGAACTATCAACTTCATTCATTCTGCTTATTGAGTTATCAGTCGTTCACGGACCAGAAGTAACGTTACATATCGACCGCTAGGGTAGATAAATGTGGTGAGTAATCGGATGCCACCACAGTTATTTAGACTGTGTGATAAAGTTAATTCGCGGGACAGCGTTTTGGTGTATACACACACGTGTGTGTGTGTGTGTGTGTGTGTGTGTGTGTGTGTGTGTGTATAACAATACAGCTTGTGATTAATCTCCCACTGCAGATTTGCCCAGTCAGCAGACCAGCAACAACAGGGGAGAAATTAGGTCCACACACTTAATTCCTGTCGAGGACTTAACAACTTGAGCATGCCGGATTTTCCTCAGTCTCTCATGACGCGACATTTTTAATAATAAATATCCAGCTAATAATAAATGTCCTGGCGGCTGCAGTTGTCCTGGGGCCATATAATATGTAATTTCCCTCCAATGTTTCATATCCTCAGTCCTGCATGTTGCCACAGTCCATCATTACACCCGATGTAGGTTTCTATCACTTTTATTTATTTTTCAAATCAATATATAAATCAGTGCCAAGCCCCGTTACAGATGAGTTCCAATAAATTACCGGTGGCGGACAAACGCGGAATGTTAACCACAGTTTCTTTCCGCCAGGCACGCGTTAGGCAACCCCCTGAGTGCTAGTACCTCAATGCATGTAGAAAATCTCTCCTAGAACCACGTGTTTAATCAGATTATATTTAAATGATGCTAATTGAGATTTGCACTTATACCTGTGCCACAGTCTAAAGCAACAGGTTGGTCTATGCGAGGACTTTGAGGTGTGTACATCTTGTCTGGAATGGACATGACACTGGCTACGACGCCTCCAGAGGGTGTTAAGGCTCCTGCACTTCCTACATATTCTGTTATGTTATAGAACTAGTTTGTAATTTATTAGAGTAAAACGTTACCATGAATCAACGTTCACACTAGGCCTTAATGGTTAAGGGAAACACTGAAGTGATGCTATCTATTAGGTATCAACCAGGTGATGAGCGGTTGCCTGTTTCATTATGGTCTCATCAGACCACAGAAGGATCTTCAGGTGGCCCGTCGTAGACCTCAGAAGTGGCTTCCATTTGGACACTCTACCACATAGGCCTGATGTATGGAGTGCTGCAGTTCTCCCAACATGTTCTCCCAAAGGAACTTCAAAGCTCCGTTAGAGTGGCTGTTGGGTTCTATGGCACATCCCTGACCTAGACCCAACTTGACGGGTTACTTAGTTTGGCACTTCTTCCATTTCATTGACGCCTATGTGCTCATGGGAACTTTTGATGTTTATTCATTCTTTTATAACCTTCCCCTGATCTATGCCTCTACAGAATTCAATGTCGAACATCCATGGAATGTTTCTGAGACATGATGCCGTGGGTTTTGCTCTGACATTCACTGTGAAATCTGTAGACTCGTTTTTCGCATATTTTTATATTGTGCACTGTCAATTGAATTTTCCACAGGTGAGAGAGTCTTTACGGACGATCCGAGTACTTGTCTACGTCTACATATTTAATTTTCACAGTTTCAATGAATTAGCACAATTATAAACCTTCATTTTCAATTCGTCATTGTTGGCTATTGGGTGTAGATTGGTAGCACAATATGCATATAATCAGCAATGATAACTCGTGTTTATGACACAGAAAACGGTGGCACTTATTATGGAGGTTGAATGCAGTTTATTTCTGGTCTCTTAAAGAAGGTCTTTTCTATGGTGGAACTCGGCGGTATGGAAGAATAGAGGGACAAAAGAGGGGAAATGAATCCAGGGCTGGTCCTACGCCATTAGACAAACTGTGCTGCCATGTTGAATCGCTGCACAACCTGGGAGCCACAGGGGTCCGTGTGTGTGTGTGTGTGTGGGGGGGGGGTGGTATCCAGGTCTAGTCAACCTCATATGGGAAGAGCCCTACACTGGCACATACCTGGGCACCGCCATCAGCAGGGAATAAGCTTCCATCAGGAGGGATCTCGTCAGGGGCCCGCCGTGGCCCTGACACGCCCTGACATGCATATGTGGCGAGGCAACACGCGTGTACACAGCGGACAGCTTGAGGGAAATCCCTCCTGACAACGGTCCGAAGTCGGAGCGCCTCAACCGCAAGGCGCAGGGATTAGATGAAGGGATGGGAGAGGAAGGATGTTGGAAAACACGGAGGAGAGGATGCGGGAGTGCGAGGAGGAGGAGGAAGAGTGGTGGCGGGTGTAGCTGTCATACAGAATAGTAGTGAGGATGGTAAACAAGGTGAGACTTTGGGCACACAGCTGGTGTGCCCACTGCCCCCTGTTTAAACGTTCCCTTTGGTTTTAGGAGTGATACGTTTCTTCCCTCCTAAGTTTCTGCTGTCACATACTATTTATTTGTACAACACCGCCGTGTTGGCGTCGACAAAAGTAATGTGCGCTCAAGCATCGCAATAAGATACTGCTCACTGTTTTTGGAGCTTTTTTCAATGCAATTTTTTTAATACAACAACGAAAGAGGGAAGTCATTTAAAAAAAAAACACACACGCGAAAAGTCTAGCAGAAGGCAGTTCTAATAATAAAAAAACAACCCAGTTGTCGTCAGCGGCGAACCCAAAGCAATTTAACGCTTCAGTGGCGGTTGCCTATTAATTTGTGTAGAAGGAGAGAGGGATGCTGGGAGCACAGATCTGAGGGACAACATGGCAGCAGTGAGTGTGTTATGTATCACGTCGGCGGCAAACGAGCAGCACCAACAGCGTCGCTTGCCTTTCTTTCTTTCGTTTTATTTTTTTTTCACCTCAAGGAGGGGCCTCGTTTCCCACCACAATGTCAGTAGTCGGGTGTGATGGTATATTATTGTGAGTTAATAAAGCGCTTCGGAGATGGGCCATATGTGCGCGTGTCCTTGGGGTGTTACTTCAGTAATGGTAGCCGGCAGGCAGGTTTAGAAGACTACTACTCCCGGGGCATTCATTTGAGAATCGGCGCATTCAGTAATTAGTTACCCAACGTCTGACCCTCCTTCCCCCCCAAACGGAGCTCCTTCGAAACGAGAAGGTATGGCCTCATCCACGGTTTCTCTGGAGCTCGCCCAACGACACTAAATCCTCTGGTATTTGGATGCGGACCAACGGGGTCCCAGGTGCTTCCTGTGATGACGATGATGATGATGCCTGCATGGTTGAGTTGTGTGTCGCTCCGGGATGTGGGGGCGCGCTGTTCCGGTTTGGTTAGGGACCCGGTTGATAAGGGAATCTTCCCGGTGAGGGTCCTTAACCATAGCTGCATGGCCACTGTATTCCGGTTCCCCTATGGAGACGTGGTTTAGAAGACGGGGGCATAGCAACCCACACCATTAAGGCTAGCGCCCGCACACACACACACACACCGAATCAATCTGCTGTGATGCTCATCACTATGGAACAGGGTGGAATTACATCCACATTACCCTCCACTACTTATCTTATATTTGCATTCAGTAATATATTTGATTATATGACTTTATAAATACCTACATGTATAACCACATTGCCTGCCTGTTTGGTAACACATTGAGGACTATTGTAACTACATATGATTTGAACCCAGTGTTGTTCACTGGACTGTATAAAAAAAAACATTTCATATAGTGTAGAAATCACTGTTCCTTGACTAGTGCAAGAAATGGAACTCAAACTCAACTGTAACCTAAGATCATCACATGTTGTGAATTCATTCAATCCTGGTTGATCTTGTTGGACACGGTTGAAAGGTGGATGACCCACTCTAATGGTTCGGCGTCCTGAAATGGACCATTGCGAGCCAGCCCTGCAATGGCATCCGTATCTGTGACCCGCAAGGAGAAACTATCAAATGAAGTGTAGACAGTTTGCAAATGTGCTAACTGACTTCCTATCAATCCAGCCTGTCTCCTGGCGTTTGTGTGCTTTGGGTGGTGCAAGGATTTCAGTATATCCATTATATTATCTCTATGGCTGTCATTACTCTCTACACATTATCATCAGGGAGACATTTCAGATGGTGAACTGATTTCATTCCTACGGGGGGGGGGGACTGCCCTATAGACAAAATGTCTGTGTTTTCCTGCTATTAATTACTGGATCCCAAGCTAGTTATCGGTAGCAATTGTTTCTCCATGGCGACGAAAGAAGGGCAGAGGGTTGGAGCAGGGCTCGGGTTAGTAGCTGCAGGCTTCTGCATTAGCCCGCCTCTGGATTTGGACTTTTTATATGAAATCCTTTTATGGATAGATAAATCTGATTTTATGCAAGAAAAGTCTCCTGGGTTTCAATTAACTGGAGGTCATGCTACTGATCTAGCAACAAAAGAGAGAAAGCAGGAGAGAATGAGAAGAGAATCTTTTAATTAATACAGTCTAATTAAACATTTGTGAAATGCATTAACGATGCAGTATTTTTTGATGAGCCTCACTTGCCTAATTGCAAGGGATCTCCTCTTAAAAACTTGTTTTGTGGTTACATCATTGTGTTTTAATAATGCAAAAGACACTTTCATGTTTTTAATAGTGCAGTTGGTCTTAATATAGTTGATGTTTCAAAGGAAATGTGTAATGGCATTTTATGTTTAAAGGGGGTATGTCAAGGGATTCGTTTTTATTCATTCTTTAAAAATGTTCAATAGCCCACTGTTATAAAAGTATAGTGGCCAGATACCTACGAGGCACTGGAAGGCAACTGTCATCCCAGAGACATATCAGGTTTAGCCTAGTTCCTAAGTAGAGATAGGTATAACTTTATACTTATAGTTAATCCTGGGCCACAAGGCATGACATCCGGTTCAGATCTGAGTTGTGTCACACAAACACACACATATATATATATATATATATAATATAAGAAGATTGAAGGACAATCATTATTTCAAACATCCTCAATGAATCGATTTTCTCTCTTCTGGTTGAAATAATAATTGTCCTCCAAACTTCCTTGATTTGTAGAAATTACAGTCTTGCAGACCTTTGGTCTTCTTACATATGTTCAGGTAACCCCACGATTACAGTCTTGCAGACCTTTGGTCTTCTTACATATGTTCAGGTAACCCCACGATTACAGTCTTGCAGACCTTTGGTCTTCTTACATATGTTCAGGTAACCCCACGATTACAGTCTTGCAGACCTTTGGTATTCTTTCATATGTTCAGGTAACCCCACACTTCCTGAAGCTCCTCCCACAAGTTGGATTGGCTTGATGGGAACTTTTTCACTGCCATATGTCGAGCTGCTCTCACATGATCTCAACAAAGTTTAGATCTGATGACTGTGCTGGCCACTTCATTATAAACAGAATACCATCTAACTACTTCTTTCCTAACTAGTTACTGTATATTGTCCTTCTATTGTAGAAGACAATGTCTCCAATGTCTCCAATCTTAATCTTTAATTTTTATAGCATTATTCTCACGCAGATATGGCATTTTCTTTACAACTCTGGCTTGAAGGCAAGCATCCTGGAGTTACCGCTTTACTTGTTACAATAAGACTAGTGTTTTGCGGATATTATATAATAAAGCTGCCAGTTGAGGACCTGTAGGGCGTCTGTGTCTCAAACTAGACACTCTAATAAATGTGTCATCTGGCTCAGTTTGGCACCAGGACCACTCTATTCTGGTTATTTTTCCTGTGCTATCATAATTGCACAAACATTTTCTAATGATCAGTTTACCTTTACAAAAGTTAGCCGTTACAATAGTGATTGAAAACCTATACAATGTCAACACTGTATATCTGACCACTTTGATGTTATATAAATGGACAAAAACATCCCATTTCAAAATGACCCCAAACTTTGAAACGTTGGGGGGGGGGTTAAAAACAGACGAATGAGTGTTAGGTGAAAATGCACAGTGTGAAATGTATCCTGCCTCAACCTCCACCACATTTAGTGCACACATCTCACAGACAGAGGCACAGTTTCACTACCCACATGGCAACGTTAATGGGATGTTGATCTCAGGTCCTAGCCACTCATACACAGTACGTCCCTCGTTACAACATTTCTCTTATTCACATCGTTGACGCGCCGCAGCACTTCCAGTGCGTTACCCGTCAGCTTCGGTATGAACGCCATCATTCAGTGCACCGAACAAATGCTCAGTGTGCTCGAACTAGCTGGTCTCGCGGAGGAGTGGGTCTTCCTGGTCTACTTTGAGCCGAGTACATGGACGCTCAGCCACTACGGGGGAACAAACACACGGCGGTGATTAATTGAGCGGTTCGAGTGGTTTGAGCGATGCTGATTTCATTACATTTGGGGTAGGGGGGAGTGGAGTAATGGGGAGTGGAGTAATGGGGAGTGGGTAATGGGGAGGGGTAATGGGGGTGGAAGTAATGGGGAGTGGGGTAATGGGGGAGTGGGGTAATGGGGGAGTGGGGTAATGGGGGAGTGGGGTAGGGGGAGTGGAGTAATGGGGAGTGGAGTAATGGGGGATGGGGTAATGGGAGAGTGGGGTAATGGGAGAGTGGGGTAATGGGGGGTGGGGTAGGGGAGTAATGGGGAGCGGAGTAATGGGAGAGCGGGGTAATGGGGGGTGGAGTAATGGGGAGTGGAGTAATGGGGGTGGAGTAATGGGAAGTGGGGTAATGGGGGAGTGGGGTAGGGGGGAGTGGGGTAATGGGAGAGTGGGGTAATGGGAGAGTGGGGTAATGGGAGAGTGGGGTAATGGGAGAGTGGGGTAATGGGGGAATGGGGTAGGGGGAGTGGAGTAATGGGGGGTGGAGTAATGGGGGGTGGAGTAATGGGGAGTGGGGTAATGGGGAGTGGGGTAATGGGGAGTGGAGTAATGGGGGAGTGGGGTAGGGGGAGTGGAGTAATGGGGGAGTGGGGTAATGGGGAAGCGGAGTAATGGGAGAGTGGGGTAATGGGGGGGTGGGGTAGGGGGAGTAATGGGAGAGTGGGGTAATGCGGGAGTGGGGGAGGGGCGATGCAACAGAGACGACCTTGGCTCCAACTCACTTTTGAAAAGCAACAATGTGACCCCCGCTCTTATCGAGGTAGAGATCGTTTGCTAATCTTTCACTGCACCGCACTCCCACCCACCCCAAACAGCCCCCCCCCCCCCCTCTCTGCTTTCGCAACGCTTCCAGATGCCTCCCTTTATTGCCGCCCGTCCTACCTTAAAGGTGGTCATCTCTGGCTCCTAGGTGCTCCTAGTATCATGCGGCGCCAGGCGCAGGCCGGCCAGGGCGAGCGAGCTTGACATACACGCTAATGAGATCAGCCCTTTCTCTCCCTTCAATGGCATAATCATGTGCATCTGGGCCCTGCAATTACTTAATATGATATATTAACATATTCCTGGCAGGAGCGGCAGGGGGAGGGCGCTCGTAGGAGACAAATTATCCAAATTAATTTCTAATTTAAAATCCTATGCCTTTTATTATAAGCTGTGGGCCGGAGGAGAAGGAGGGTAGAAGAAAGAAAGAAGGAAAGAAAGATGCACCGGAGAAGAAGTCAAGGATATTCCCAGAGTCTCTAATGATTCAGGCAGGTTCCTGCCCACTAACCAAATGAATAAACAAGGGCATTATGACCCAGGAAGGAATTAACTGTACGTGGATGCATGCATGAGGAAAGATTGGGCTTCATTAGGCCGTGTGCACTTGGAGGGAGATGATGACGATGATGATGATGATGATGATGATGCGCGTGAAAGTGTACAAACTAGCGACATGTTATAGTTTGGCAGAGGAGATGGCCCAGAGCCATATCTATAGGTCAGTTCCAGGAGATGGCCCAGAGCCATATCTATAGGTCAGTTCCAGGAGATGGCCCTGAGCCATATCTATAGGTCAGTTCCAGGAGATGGCCCTGAGCCATATCTATAGGTCAGTTCCAGGAGATGGCCCTGAGCCATATCTATAGGTCAGTTCCAGGAGATGGCCCTGAGCCATATCTATAGGTCAGTTCCAGGAGATGGCCCTGAGCCATATCTATAGGTCAGTTCCAGGAGATGGCCCTCAGCCATATCTATAGGTCAGTTCCAGGAGATGGCCCAGAGCCATATCTATAGGTCAGTTCCAGGAGATGGCCCAGAGCCATATCTATAGGTCAGTTCCAGGAGATGGCCCTGAGCCATATCTATAGGTCAGTTCCAGGAGATGGCCCTGAGCCATATATATAGGTCAGTTCCAGGAGATGGCCCTGAGCCATATCTATAGGTCAGTTCCAGGAGATGGCCCTGAGCCTATAGGTCAGTTCCAGGAGATCTATAGGTCAGTTCCAGGAGATGGCCCTGAGCCATATCTATAGGTCAGTTCCAGGAGATGGCCCTGAGCCATATCTATAGGTCAGTTCCAGGAGTTGGCCCTGAGCCATATCTATAGGTCAGTTCCAGGAGATGGCCCTGAGCCATATCTATAGGTCAGTTCCAGGAGATGGCCCTGAGCCATATCTATAGGTCAGTTCTAGGAGATGGCCCAGGGCCATATATATAGGTCAATTCCAGGAGTTGGCCCAGAGCCATATCTATAGGTCAGTTTCAGGAGATGGCCCTGAGCCATATCTATAGGTCAGTTTCAGGAGATGGCCCAGACCCATATATATAGGTCAATTCCAGGAGATGGCCCAGAGCCATATCTATAGGTCAATTCCAGGGGTGTCACTTATTGGCATATTCCTTAAGGAGACAATGGGGCTGTGAAGAACATCCTCCATGATGGAGAACGGAGAATGGAATTGAGGGCAGTTATGTATGGAAGGTCTTTAGGGTCTAAGATGAGTGTTTAAAACGTAAAGTATAAAATGCACATTTTGGCTAGAACATGTTATTCTCCCGTACATACAAACCATCCCGAAGACCCGGTGTAGAGGTCCTGGTGCTGCTGTCTGCTAGCCAGCTAACATTTTTTTGAGGCAGCTCCCGACACCCAAAGAACCAGATAACCATAATGCATTTTGTCAACATTGATGACAGTTCATGAAGTGGCGGTAGGCTGTTTCTCAACAACGTTAGCTTCACATGCAGTATGTCAGTAATAGGTTATTTAGGAACTATATAAAGACTAAATAAAGGCTAGTTATGTATAAGTTAGTTATATATTGGAAAATAGCTAATGATGCAGTCAGCCTGAAAGTATGAACCACAATCTGTAAGCATGTTCTATATTCTTAGCAATGCCACATTGTTGGTCTATTCAAATCAAATGTAATAAAAATGTATAAATACTGTAAATACAAGCTGACTAGCTAACTTGACAAGCTGACTAATTACCTAGACCTGTTTTCCAGAGCAAGCTGGCCATCTTAACCTATAGTGGCTCTCAAAATTTTTCTTATATAATATATTATAAAAAATTTCGACTGATGAACCCAAAACAATATGCAATTGATCCTAGTTTGCTACAGAGGATTTTGAAAAATGCCTTACTGAAACCGGAATCATATAGTGACAATATCTCCAATGGAAATGTATCAAGTGTCATTATACTGTTCACATTGTCACGGTCCAACATTAAGAGAAATAATCTATGGCTTCACATTTGGTGTTGATTAAAATCCTTCCATGGAGATTCAATAAGACACGATTATCGCAATGTCGCCTGTTTGTTTATGAGAAAATGTACTATAATACGTTTTATTTATTTTATTTATTTATATTATTTATATTATTATTATACTATTGTTTGTGCATAACGTACATAAGGGGGCGCTAAAGTTATGACTCACATCACACTTAAAGTTCTGATCTTTTGCCCTGGTTGTATCATTTAAGTCGTCACACACAAACACCTGACCCAACCCCAATCCATGGCGTCTGAGCTTCTAATAACCTATTTAACTACACAGCGTTGCCAACATGGCCCACGGCTCAGGCTTAGGCTTAGGCTTAGCATGATTCAATAACAGCATAGCAACTCAACTCCTAGCATGGATAAAATGTCCAGCTCCCTCCACACACACACACACACACACACACACGCACAACTTACTGTACGAGGCTTCTCTTCATCCATGGTCACAACGGCTCCATTTTGGCTTACTTACCGGCTGTTTTGAATGTCTGCTGCAGTCGTATGGCTGCTGATTGCAGGCTGAGGACGAGGGAGAGAGGGCCAGCCAGGCTGCGGTAATTAACAATAGAGGATGTTCTGTGGATGTGGCGTGCTCATTAGTGAGCTTATACCCTGAGGTGCTGAGTACGGACACCTAATGAGATGCATATTGGAGCGAAGGGGACTGTGACCGCCCGGGTTTCTGTTCTCGCTGCACAAATTGGGGTGTGCATCGAATCGTAAGGGGCGCTTAGAGAAATGAGCGGATAGTTCAGAAGGATAGTTATTGTCTGGTGTGTCGGTGTGTGTGTGTGTGCGTGTGGTTGTGTGCGTATGGGTGTGTGTGTGCGTGTGGGTGCCGGTGTGTGTGTGTGTGGGTGCGTGCGGTTGTGTGCGGGTGCGTGTGGGTGCCGGTGTGTGTGTGTGGGTGCGTGTGGTTGTGTGCGGATGCGTATGGGTGTGTGTGTGCGTGTGGGTGCCGGTGTGTGTGTGCGTGCACGCCACACGGAGTTCACAATGTTGCTCTTAACAGAATTAAAAAGTACAACATTTATATGTTATCGTTCTGACGCAGTGTGCACGGTCTCTGTGTGTGATTTCTCTCTTTTCATTTGTCTCTGTACCAATAAGTGTACATCTCTTCTGAGGAGGTTCATTGGTCCCAACTTCTGTGTATAATTCAAACACAATGCGAGCAAGACATTTTTCCTAATACGTAAAAACAAATGTCAAAGTCAATTAGAGGGAGCCACAGAGCACGGAACACGAGTCCTGACAAATACTGTGGGAACTCAAAGCACTTGGGAGTCCTGGACTAGGTCTTAGTCTCAGTCGTTTCTGGACAAAACAGAAGTTAGCCAGCTGGTTATGTTCATTTATCATCTGTGAGGTCACAGAGAGCAGCCGGATGGGGTGAGCCAAGGCAAGACGACAGGCACAGACACAAGCCAGAACCCTGATGCTCGGGTGCAGCATGTTAAAATATCAGATTCATCTCAATCAGGTCTACTAACAGACACATGGTGCCAATAGAAACACACAGGATGCATGTATCTGAGTTCACCCGGCGCTGCTCTCACCACACTCTGGAGATGGTGTGGAGAAAGAGGAATATGTAGGAGAGGACTGTACAGGTGGAAATGACAACGGCACATCTGAGAAAAATCAAAGACAAACCAGAATGGATGATTAGAAAGAGAGATTTTGTTTTTTAATAAAAAATAAAAACGTATTTTAAATAATTGACTATTATATAGTACAACAGCAATAGGGTTTTAGCTGAACATACATCTTTATTGCAGCATATGAACTACAGTATAATTTTCCTTTATTCATTATTTATTAAATATATTATTTAATTGTTATGTTTTTCACTGCTTCGTCAACATCGACTACACGTTGTACTTAATGCCAATAACACAATCTGAATTCAAATTTGAACGAGTGTGAGAGAGAAATAGAAGAGAAGAGAGAGACGGTGGAAAAACCGAGCGAGGGATTTAGTAGGCGAGGGTAGTGAGCTCAGCCAGTGACACGGGTAATATCATATTCATCACAGGCCTGGCTCATATCTCATGATGGCTGGGAGAGTTTCCCCTGGGGCCTGTGGAGAAGAGGGGAGAGACTGGGCGATGGAGGGAGGGAGGGAGGGAGGGCGGGAGACAGACCCAGCCTGTCACGCAGAGCCACACAGGTATATTGTGAGGATGATTTAATGCGATAATAACCTCCACTTTGCCGCATAGATGATGTTTAGTCGTGGCGGCTGACAGTTAATGAATGATACATTAGTAAACACTACTAAAAACGTTATTAGAGGCCAAGAGACGGGGAGAAGAATGGAGTGAATGGGGAAAAAGATGAGTACGCAAATGCATCTTTGCCCCCACCCTCCCCGCATCCCTGAACCCCCCCTCCGCTCAGCGGCAGTTGTGAATAAAAGATGAAAGAAGTGAAGGACCTGAGGAGGTGGAGGCGACGGCGTGGTGTTCCACCAGACCAAATGATATGTGTACAGCAAGGCTCCACATATTTGCACATTACATACAAAGTGGCTTTATATAGTCTGGGAGATATCCCTCCCGGAAATCCTAGGTGAACTGTGGCAAGTACTCACTAAACAAATATGCACTGTCGCACAGTAAACAAAGTTGTTTAAGCCGCTCTGATGTATCTGACGCTGTCACGCTGTGAAGTGCGGAGTGCAATATGAAAACAATATACAGGAAAACGGTATAGAAATGGTTATAGTTGTATTTATATAACCAATTTGTATTATCGACTCAGCTCCCGTTTTTTAATCCAGCCGACGTATCTGTCAGTGAAAAAATTTTCTTCTTTCGTTGAAATAAAACAAAGTGCCTGAAGTAAAATGTTAAAACAATAGTATTGTTAGGTGTTGAAGTTGCATGGGAGTGTTTTCTAATGCTCACTAGATTGGCTTAGCCATCAGTTTGTCCATTTGTGATGGATGCAAATCACACTTGGTTCTGGGTCCCGAACCAACTGGAATGACCAGGAAAACAACACTTCACATGTTTGTTGAATACTGTCTCATTACAACTTTATCAGCAACTGAATTTAAAGCTTCTGATACTAAACAAGCCAACTTCAAAAGTAGGCTGGGTCGTGTGAAAGAGCATGCCGGAAATAAATATTTCTATTATATTTTTTTCTCTCAACCTGTCTCTCTCTTTTTCGCTCTCACACATAAAGACACAAATTGCAAACTGGCAGGCGACAAGGTCAGGCGAATGCGAGGCTTACTGTCAGCAAGGGTAACAGTGAAGTAGTGTACAACGACAATGTTTTAACACAACAGCAGTCAGAGGGGACAAAGGAAGTGCTCACTCGCCTGTTTCTAATTGAGGAGATGTCATTGGTAAAGACAGAGGGACAGGTAAGGACGTCTGAACACACCAGACCAATCTACCAATCAGAACGGGACTTCAGAAACCAGGACACAGCCATATAATTCCCAGCAAACCTGTGACGTTCTCAGCATGTCCTGGGGACGATATCTTCCGGACATTCTGGGGTTGTCCTAATGATCAACTTTTGTCCGTAGGGTTTGCAGCACATCCTGTCCCAAAGAACTAGCATCTCAAGCGGACAAATGTGGGATCATAATCCAATTTCAACTGATCTAACAGATATTTTTGAGCCATTGGCTTTAAGTCATTAAGAAAAAGCTAAACCAACCCTTCCCTGCTACATGTCTTTTAGCTAGCCATCATTAGCTTGGTAAAAAGCAACATAAAACTACAGACAAAAACTCAAAACATTTTAAACAGGAACGACACCTGAAGCGTTTTTTCGTCAAATGCAAAGCCGCACCCCCCTGTGAGCAGAGTATACACGTCACATCGTCTCAACTCAGTCACGGTCCATAATGGAACAATAAAAAAATTGAATTTAAAAGACGTAATTTCAACATGTGATGGTTCATTGGTTGTCCACGTTGCTTTTTCACTCACTGACATTCAATCAATTAACCAATTTGAGCTGTCCATCTCCTGTATGCTGGTAATATCAGATTGCTCATGTTCTTCACGTCCATCTAGTGGCAAAATATAGTACTGGAGATTTAAATCAGCAAACTTTCTGTCAGAGCTCGTGTGTCTAACTAGATTAGAAGATATGCTGCGTAATAAACAAGCTTTATGTTTCTTATTTACTGGGCATTTGGAAAGATTTTTGAAATGAAGTCCCACTCAGGGCCTCAAAAAGCTTTGACTGGTAAATGTGTGGTGATAGAGTGGCTATATGTTATGATAATCTTACCTACAGGGGGATTACAGCCCATTATGCCTGAAACGTCTTTGGGTCTTCGGGTATGGGGTCTGTGGAACGAGAACGCACAGGTGGTGGAAATAAAGCTTCGTATCTAAATCGATATCCGAGATCGATCTTCTACGGTGAAAAGTGCAAAACTCGCTGTACGTCTTGAACATTACAATGTGACACCTGATTATAACGGCAGCCACTTAGGAGTCAAATTAAGTTCATGGGGTAAATTAGCATGTTAGCCATGCATGGCTGCATTCCTTCATTTATATGACTCCTTTTATGTCCCAGTGAACGCGGACTAGCTAATCAAGCCGTATTACAACAGTTCTCTATGGCTCGCATTTGATTGGCTTCAATTTACATAATGGCGTAACACGGAAATGTGTCCCGCTACCCGGTTCCATTCTTTTTCTCGAGAGATTAGATACGTTTATGGATTTGAGACATGTGCATGTGGCTGATTTTATTCATTTCATTATTTGTTTATTGGTCTAATGCACTCGACAACAAGCTAGTCTGTCTATGACAATTATGAGACAAACATGCGTCTGTCCGGGACAATGCATGGTGTCAGAATCCAATTTGTGTTGGGAAATGAGAAAACTGTTTCTCTCGCCGAGACGTATCTGGATGCTACACACAACATAAAAACAAGACCCGTCGCACCCTTCGCTCTGGGTTCCCGTACCATATTTCCATTCCAAAAGAGCAACTATTTGTTTTCGAAAAGGATTCATGACATGCAAATAGACAGATAACCGTGTACCTTTCGTCTATATGTATATTTTCGTCGGTGCAATTTTTTAAAGAAACGCGGTTTTTTTAGATACAATTTGACAATGCATGACTAATTTTACTATGTGTTCCTGTCAATATACCCAAAAAAAATTGCTGTGGTGTTTTACCGTGAGGGGAAATCAAAACCGGCACTAGGCTCTAAGGGACATTATGTCCTAATGGCAAGTGTCCTCTATTTGGTATTTGGTCTGTATTAATGTGCCCAGAGTCTGTCATTTTGTGGCAGAATGAGCCCGGGCTAAAGAGATAATATTTCAATAACATACTGGCCTGATCATAAAGTAACTCAATGGAAATGTGTATTAGCCTGAGGCAGAGGCGCCCAGCAGGACAGTCGGCAGTCAAATGATTTCACATTCCCTCTTCTCTTTGGCTGCCTGCACGAGCACACCGCCAATCCCCAGAGAGCACGGACAGTGGACACACACGAGCACGCAACCGCACACACACGCACACACACACACACACGGTATCACATGCTAAATCACAATGAAATGTATGCAAACAGTACTGCTACATTTGTAATATGTTTTCTAACAGGGCATTATTACTTTTCGCGGTTATACGACATTCAGAGATGTTTAAAGAGTGGGGACGTTTGCCCTGTCGTTGACGGTAAATAAGACACACGGGCAGGACTGGGGTCAGTTGCAGACACCTCGCTTTGTGGAACGCTATATTAAAAATCTCACCCTCTCTTCCTCTTTCATCCCCTTCAAGGGTTCAGTATACAGAATGCGGTGTATACGTTATCGAGTCTGCTCTGCTATTAAGTGAAACGGGTCAGCGGTGACAGAAACACAGAGGCGGCACACGGTGGAACGAACAGGTTAATGAGCCCAGAGATCCATCCGGCGCCATCAGAAGGATCCGTCCGGACGTCACGCTCCTAACGGGAACGGCTGAACCTCTCATGTGTATCGTTGCACCCGTCCTTTGGTCTTTCCCCCGGTTTTACGAACCAGCCTGAAAGTCAAGGCGTCGGGAATATTAAAAACGCGAACGTAGAAGATCAAAATTGTGCTCTGGTGTAAGCAGCAGTGCTGGGGGGCGCAAACCCTCTGATGCCGGGGCGAAGAAGTCACGCCGGGTGTGTTTCTCTGAGCCTCGCCCAGGTACGGGCTAGCCAGCTCCCTAGTTTTTTTTTTAATGATGCCATTTGCCTAATGTCTACCTGTGGTTGTCAGTCAGACATTAGCCCCAACTTCTGTTCACTTCCCCAAAGTAGACCAAAGCCCTTGCCTGAAACGTGGCTGCGCCTTCTGTTTACAGCTTTCCGACCATCTAATTGGGCAGGAGACGCCGCGTTAGAATCAGACCAGGAACAGGAAGCAGGAACAACAAAAACATGAGTGGAGATGATGGGCATGTCTTTGTATCCTCGTTGCTTTCCTGCTGATCTGAGTCCAGTGGGGCACAAATTAGGATGCCACAGGAAGTCCTTAAAGGCTCGACAACTCTGTCTGTCTCGTTGTCTCAGCGGTGCCTCGCCAGACGTCTTTTGTTACTTTTTTCCTGACGTAACTCTGACAACACGGCGCAGACAGACAAGCCTCTTTGATTTTAAACAGATGATAATCACATACTGTTGTGTCTCGCGCCATGTCTTTCTGTCTTACTGTGCGAGTGAACATCTTTCCATGTGAGCAGCTTTTCTTTTGTCGGACCTGGACCTTGTCGTTGTTTATGTCTATCCAAAGTACTCGAGCTGAGAAAGGTTCTTGGAGCATAGACTCCTGGTGCAGCATGAAGGCAGTGAGCCTGTGAGTGACGGAGATATGCCATCAGCCCTGATGATTGTGGCTATGCAGATGGTACTGGTGACTCCAGGGGGCCCCTGGGACGTACCAGGCTTCAGCAATATAATAACCATCACGAAGACTACATAGAGGGCCTGCTCACACGTTTTACCAGGTGCGTGTTTGTGTGTGCTTGAGTGCTTGTGTGTTTTTTAAACAGGACTAAACATTGAAATCAGCGCGGGCGGCTTCTGGGAAGACAAAGACCCTCTAACGACACAGTAAAAAAGACACACGCACTTTTTGACTCACACGTACGGTGTTCACAAACATGCTTTTTCTCCACCCTCACACGAGCACACACACACACCCTTGTCTCCGTCAGGCGTATCCCAACAGAGGCTTTATGACGCAGCAACATGGAGCCCGCCGGATGAATTGTTTTATGGCCCGGGGCAGGCGGGGGGAAAGAGGAGCCGTAAATAGGATTGAAGTTTAAATGGATAATACAACCCCAGAAAAGAGCAGCCAGAGAGCTGAAGAGCCAGAGGTAAGAGGGAGGTGAGAAGTTCGCGCGGAGAGCAACCACATTCGGTCCAAAATAGAAAACAAGTAACAGTATGTCGAATCTCAATCATTTATCTGAGGACAAAGGGAGAAATTGTTCCAAAGTCATTTTCCGGACAAAGACACAAACTATCCGTCTGGATCCTGTGTAGAAGTGGCGGAGGGTGGAGGTGTAAGTGGCGGAGGGTGGAGGTGTTTAATGAGCGATAGATCCGTACGTACGAGGGCATCCGGGGACTCTGTCAGAGTACCTCCCCTGGACCCACATTAAGAACTGTCTCAGTTACGTCCCATTAAACCCCCTTTGAGCACATGACAGATGCACAGGCAAGATTAATACACACCAGCGAGATGTACACTAGGTAGTTGGTTCCTACGAGTACCACACGTTTATTGTAGTACGTTAGATTTAAGCGTAACGGCACCTTGCCACGTTTGTGTGTTTCCGTCTAGAGTTTTCAACGTGCCGGCGTGTGAACAAGCCACATACTTTACCTGTTGTCACAGATGTGACGATAGCAATCCTCCGAAGTATTATCTCAAAATCCTCCCATAAATCCACACAGAAACACAACAAAAGGCATTCGTATCAATATCCCTTTCTCCCCGAGCTCGCGTAAAGAAACGTGCCTCCGCGAGTTTCGCACGCGCAGAACATAAGTACCATTAGGCTATTCCCCAAACAACGCTAGCCTCGGATCAACTTCACAGTAAATTAGCTACAATTAGCGCAGCGGCGGACGTCAACGTGACTGTCCTGATAATGCCATTAAAGACCCATCCAATCATAACTTACAGTCTACTGGATAATTTCTCAAATCAATGATCTTGGTAAGTACTTGTAAAAAGGCCCCGTTGCCAGATCAGCTGGATGTGGCCAATTAAAAGGAACTGGGGGGACAGCCTTGATTAGCGCTTCGCTCGGGGGCAATGGTGTTTTATTATGCGGCGCTCGCTGCCACGGATCCACAACAGTCAGGTTAAATGCTTTTAATTCATGGACCTCCCCCTGTTAACTGAGAGGCGAGGCTGTGGGCGAGGGGTTGGTTTAGTTTGTACACAAACGTTGAAGACGTGACGTCGTATATATCATGGCTGCTGGCAGAGTGGAAGAACCTTTGTAAATTTAGGTCGTGCTGCTTTCTCTTTTTTAAGGTGATGTTTCTATTTAAGCCCGATGAAACAATTGTAATATTTCCCTATGAGGTCATTTTCAATTCTTGCAAAGATATGTACACTCTTGTAGTGTCATATTTTCTTCTAAATAGCCCACTCTGGTCAGGAGGTCTAGTTTGTTGCCAATTAGTGCACACGTACCAGTGAAGGTTCCTCTATCTGCCCCCATGTTGTTTTCAAATTAAGCATAACAATATCTTAATAAATATTTAAATAGGTACAGTATATAGACGTAAGGGGTCAGGGTATCTCTGAAAATGGCCTGGCCACTGATTAGCAACTACCAACAATGGTACCAGTTATCCTGGGGAAGTGATACAAATGCCATTGGGAGAAGTGTGATGCTCTGATCAACACCCGCCTGGGAACACTGCCACACTGCACACATGGTTCTGGATTGGTTAGCCCACTAGACATGTAGTGTTGGCTCATTGAGTATCAACCACATATCACCACCAGGGGAGAGCAAAGAGCTCTGCTATAGAGGTGAGGATGACAAACGTGAAAATGGTACCTTGACCCAAAGCTGACAAAGTACTGAACACAGTATGAGATAAGATGTTTCCCAAATTAAAGGCGAGCACAATCACCCGCATCCAGTTACATTACACAAAATAACACAGTTAAACAATTTGTCGTCATCATTCCATAGAGTCAAGCTCTTGCCCACTCTTTTGCAAAAACTCACCTAGCCCAGATACGAGCCCAGCGCGCCCCGATACGAGCCCAGCGCACCCCGATACGAGCCCAGCACTCCTCGATTCGAGCCCACCGCGCCCCGATACGAGCCCAGCGCGCCCTGATACGAGCCCAGCACTCCTCAATACGAGCCCACTGCGCTCCGATACGAGCCCAGCGCGCCCTGATACGAGCCCAGCGCACCCCGAATACAAGCCCAGCGCGCCCCGATATGAGCCCAGCGCGCCCCGAATACAAGCCCAGCGCGCCCCGATATGAGCCCAGCGCACCCCGAATACAAGCCCAGCGCGCCCCGATATGAGCCCAGCGCGCCCCGAATACAAGCCCAGCGCGCCCCGATATGAGCCCAGCGCGCCCCGATATGAGCCCAGCACTCCTCAATACGAGCCCACCGCGCTCCGATACGAGCCCAGCGCGCCCTGATACGAGCCCAGCGCACCCCGAATACTTGCCCAGCGCACCCCGATATGAGCCCAGCGCACCCCGAATACAAGCCCAGCGCGCCCGATATGAGCCCAGAGCACCCCGAATACAAGCCCAGCGCGCCCCGATATGAGCCCAGCGCGCCCCGAATACAAGCCCAGCGCGCCCGATATGAGCCCAGCGCGCCCCGATATGAGCCCAGCACTCCTCAATACGAGCCCACCGCGCTCCGATACGAGCCCAGCGCGCCCTGATACGAGCCCAGCGCACCCCGAATACAAGCCCAGCGCGCCCCGATATGAGCCCAGCGCGCCCCGAATACAAGCCCAGCGCGCCCCGATATGAGCCCAGCGCACCCCGAATACAAGCCCAGCGCGCCCCAATATGAGCCCAGCGCGCCCCGAATACAAGCCCAGCGCGCCCCGATATGAGCCCAGCACGCCCTGATATAAGCCCAGCACTCCTCGATACGAGCCCAGCGCGCCCCGATATGAGCCCAGCGCGCCTCGATACGAGCCCTTCGCACCCCGATACGAGCCCAGCGCACCCCGATATGAGCCCAGCGCACCCCGATACGAGCACAGCACTCCCCAATATGAGCCCAGCGCACCCCGATACGAGCCCAGCCGCCCCGATATGAGCCCAGCGCGCCCCGATATGAGCCCAGCGCACCCCGATACGAGCCCAGCCGCCCCAAACACGAGCCCAGCACGCCCCTCTAACCCTGGACTTCATGGCAATCTGTACCTCAATGAAATTAAGCATAAAACATTTGTGGAGGGAGATTAGCTGTTAAAACCGAGCTAATGTAGCATGAAATGTAGAGGCCATGCTCTAGCGATCATAGGACTCCGAGAACTGACCTATTTTACACCGTGCTCAATATCGTTCAACTGGGTTTCTATCGCCCCCCCGCTCACCCCAACCACCAACATCTGGCCAGACAGAACATTTATCCGATAATTGGTTTGGGCCCATATTATTCCAACAGTGGCAGTCTTAGAAGAAGATCGAGATGGAGGAAGAATTTGGTGTTGGAGCGATCAGCTGGTCCCGTCGGGAATCTGGGGAGAAAAGAGAGATGTGGTGGTGGGGTGGGGGGGTCTCGTTTCGGATGAGGAAGCAAGGAGGGGAGAAGATGAGGGGAGGAGAAACAAGATGAGGGGAGAGAGAAAGACATCGTAGACAGAGAACTGCAAATACTTTTCACAGAGAGGAAGGCCTATCATTTGTGTTTTCATAACGCAAACAGCTCAAAGTATTGTAGCAACGTAAACGTTGTGACTGGTAAATTGTCTACAGTAAACGGTCAGCATACTTTATTCCATTATCACAGTGATTCGGTTATGGCACTAAAGGCCATAAAAAAAGACTATGTTTTCTGTGGGTAACATTGTTGCTTTGTGCAGTCGGAACAACGTTGTAAAACAGTCCTCTACAAAAAGCTAAAACCACACACCCCCACACACACACACACACACACACACATACATACACACACACATACATACACACATACATACATACATACACACACACACACCCACACACACACACACACACACACTCACACACACACATACATACACACACACATACATACACACATACATACACACACACACACACACACCCACACACACACACACATACAGCATTCAACACTGTCTCTGATCACAGCGGTGCACTGGGGACCCAGTGTGAAGAGAGCAAACGATTTGAGGCATATGTCAAGTTCTTCTGGATTCAAAACAAAGCTTTGTCAGGACGGTGAACCAGGCAGTGTGCGTACTGTACGGCGGGATCCTCAAGTCCTAGACGAAACCCATCCCTTCAAATCGGCCCCCACAGACTACAGCCTCGTGTTCCCTTGTGAAAGGCCTGCACTGGATTTGCCTGGGAGCCATGGAGAGCTACCGAGGGCCGCGGCATCCAGGAGACGGAGTCCATTCACATTATCCGCTGTGGGAGATGGAGGAGACGGCAGGCCGGGAAAGGGAGGGATCCCTTCTATTTTATTCTCTGTTTTCTTCAAGCTAAGAGAGACGCAGGCAGTGGACAGATGGGAGAAAGAAAGGATAAGGAAGAAGCATGGATAAGCTCACGGAGAATGATGAAACACATTTATATAGGGTCCACAGAACGATACAATTGTTCTATCCAGAAACGCAACACTATTCATAAACTTTACATTATTACTTAAAGTGGTCCTTAATAGAAAAATATCTGTCTAAGGAGGAACATCATCCCAGAGTTCCATAGGAATCGTAGTGTGGCAACTTGTCAATTATTTGAATTGTGACTCTAATATTTTGACTTTGTGATATTTTGACTTTGTGATATTTTGTCTTTGTCTTGCATAGAATGTGGAGATAGAGTTGAAAGTGGTCGAAGACTTAAATCTATCCAATGTTTTTATTAATCACTGCTTTAAAAATTAAACTCAAATGGAATAAATTATGAAAAGATAAAACAAAGTACATAATGTTTAACAAGACAAAAGACAGATTAGTATGGAAATATTGACTGTGTTGGTAAATTAAAGTCCAACAATATAGACTGTGACGGAAAGTCAGTTACAAAAATGTGTTGTTAAAGATTTCTCATTGAAAGTACAATGCCATGTCTAATAAGTTTTCCCATTATCAGCGTCGGATTCATTTCCAGCCTGTCTTCCAGAAAAACAAAATAGTCAAATAAGCCTTTTTGTACTTTGCTCCAGGGCAAAGTTAAACTCGGAGGTTTCAATGTAACAGAGGATCCTAACCTCAATAATCGTAATCCAATATTGCAAATAGGAGGTCGCTGTGTAGCGTGTACTAAGCCACGGATATTAGCCTACATTATTTCCCATATGTATAAATAAATGTCTGTGTGCTTGTTTGTCTGCCATCTCAAATGCAATGCAATGGACAAATTACACCAAAGTCTGTTTTATCAAACAGGCATTTCTGGTCCGAATACAAGTTTCTCATCAGGAGTTAAGAGATTTGCGGTAAATTTACTGCCTGGAGAAAATAAAGAATATATTATTCCTGAAAATACTGATAATGTCACCCTAGGTAGCAGGGTATAGATTGTGGAATTATTTATTTATATTTTAAAACCTCAGATGCAGTTGCAGTATTGAACAACAGTAAATAAACAAACCTTCCTAAAGAAGTTCACCCCTGTTCCTTTTACTATAGCCATAGTTTCACGTTGTTGTGTTGTTGGGGAACAATAAATGATGTTTTAACGGTCAAAGAAAACCAAGAATCACATCATCTTTTACGGTACGTGCCATCATTTCAAAATGTCTCAAATTCACGCCAACTGAAAAACAGCGGACGCTTTTATTTATATTATTATTATTACAATCTGCACCATTAACACGCGCACATTTTAAACAGGCCAGGGCTAACGACGCCCCTCCTCTGTATGTACCGTGTAAATGTCGTATGACAGATGACGGCTGGGATGTGGATCGGGGGGGGTAGACACAGAGCTGGTGGTGTGGTGATCCTGGCTCCACAACAGAGGCAACTTAAGCCTGCTAATGTCTCCTTGGCACATAATGATGATAAACACTTTATATTGCACTACCAGTGAGTGCACATTACCTAAAGATGTTCAATGGCGCTCGCGAGTGATAAAGACAACAAATATATTATACCAATGCATCTCAAATGGGCATCCCGAAGGAACCCTATTTGAATTGTAAATTCTGCCGCCAACCTCATTTTTCATATGCAAAAGCATGTGGCGCGGCCAACGCCAAACAACTGTGTACTTAATGTGCAGTGTTTTACATTTTTACATCTTTATGTTTTCCACTTTGGATTGTATTTATTTATATCAAATGTGCAGCACTTATTGTCGTCATTGACGGACTGGGGACCAGATTGACGTGCGGTCGTCTCGGCTTGCTGAATATCAAACGGGTCGTACCACAGTTTGTCAATATTGGTTCCGTCGACACGCCAGCTTCAACATTCGTTTGAGTTGACAAATTAGATTTTAATTTTTTTACTGTTTTTCAAAACTCACAGAGATGTTCTGAGGCTTTCCGAAATCTGCTCTTCGGATTTGAACGCATATCTACTTCTCAGTTGGAGCCAGCAAGGTCCTCTAGCATAACCCACAGATCTGACTCTGACTTCTAAGTAAAGAATGTCTGGCCACAGGTCCCCTGTCTGTAGCTTTGGTCCATGGATGCCAGCCTTCCGGAGGCACAAATTGCAGTGGAGGGAAACTCCGTAACCTAAGGGTCCTGGGTCTGCTAAAGGATCATGGGACAGAGACCTGCTGGCCACAGGATGGGAGGATTGAAGCAGGTAGTTTGAGGACCTGTGGAAAGGTGTAGCGGGGATTGGCCAAAAAAACAAGCACATTCAAACGGTAACATGATCTGATAACCCGGGAAATCTCCAAGGCTCAATGACATCCCTGCCAGAGAGCTTTCAGCACCTGACATTTAAGTGGCTGGTCGGTGGGCTCTCCAGGGGCCGAAACGGGAACAGTCTAGGAGCCAGGACACACACACACACAGAGACACATTCCTGTGGAAGAGGCAGGAAAAAGTGTCCATTAAATTCAACCTGTTACAACGGGCTGTCCCACGCAAAAACAAAGCACCTACTGTTGATTATTTACAGTAGCTTTTGGGATATACCGATGTATGTATTTATAAATGCATCATTCAAGGGACAAGATATGTGCTTGATTATACCACAGCTGTGATTGTTTCAAACCCAACATAGCCTTTTTTCTGTAATGTCTTTATTTACAATATTTCATACCAGCCCGCTAGTAGTTGTAGAACTTTTATATGGTACCCTGTTGTTCTGTTGTGTGTTCTCCAGAAGGGTGTCTCAGGCCTTCTCTTATGCTCCTGTCTCTCCTCTAAAAAAAGATTACAGGTGATTGACAGAGGGTGGGACCTAAGGCTCTCTCAACCAATGAGTTTTGATTTGGTTTCGACAGTAAGAGAAGAGAGGAGCGGAGAGGTACGAATTTGAGAGAAGGCCTCAGTGTTCCACTGAAGTTCCCTGATGGGGTGATTAAGGACATTAGACGCATGCTGAGTTGTCACGGTTCAGCGATCAAGGAGCAGGAAGAACCGGAGAGAGAACGAGTAACGGTTCTGTTAAGGCAGTATAAAGTACACAGACAAAAAAATCAACCCGTACAAATACACCCACTCCAGCTGATTGATCCATATTTACGGTGAGCTCTGGCTGTAGGTGGAGATGTTTATTGTTTTAAGTTGACAGTGAATAAGACTGCTATCGGGCTTTGGTGGTTGTTATCTAAGACGGGGTAGAACGGAGCATTAAATGTGCTACTGTTTCATGCTCAACATACAGCACACAAATCACAGCTCACCCAACATGAGGGGATTTTTCCCTTTGAATAACGTTTGTCCCTGATTTTGAAGGTATGGGACAGTGATGTTAAGGGGTTCACCTTTGGCCCGTCACCTGGTAGGACTGGCCCTGTCTCCCAGTAGGACTGGCCCTGTCTCCCAGTAGGACTGGCCCTGTCTCCCAGTAGGACTGGCCCTGTCTCCCAGTAGGACTGTACCTGTCTCACAGTAGGACTGGCCCTGTCTCCCAGTAGGTCTGGCCCTGTCTCCGAGTAGGACTGGCCCTGTCTCCCAGTAGGACTGGCCCTGTCTCCCGGTAGGACTGTACCTGTCTCCCGGTAGGACTGGCCCTGTCTCCCGGTAGGACTGGCCCTGTCTCCCAGTAGGACTGGCCCTGTCTCCCAGTAGGACTGGCCCTGTCTCCCGGTAGGACTGGCCCTGTCTCCCGGTAGGACTGTACCTGTCTCCCGGTAGGACTGGCCCTGTCTCCCGGTAGGACTGGCCCTGTCTCCCGGTAGGACTGGCCCTGTCTCCCGGTAGGACTGGCCCTGTCTCCCGGTAGGACTGGCCCTGTCTCCCGGTAGGACTGGCCCTGTCTCCCGGTAGGACTGTACCTGTCTCCCAGTAGGACTGGCCCTGTCTCCCAGTAGGACTGGCCCTGTCTCCCAGTAGGACTGGCCCTGTCTCCCAGTAGGACTGGAACTGTCTCCCGGGAGGACTGGCCCTGTCACCCGGGAGGACTGGCCGTGTCACCTGGGAGGACTGGCCCTGTTTCGGCCCAGTCATGTCCTATCAGTTAGCCATTTAAACACATTCCTTCTAATCTAATACCTTCTCCTCGACTCTCCTTGGCAGCTCTTAACACTGGCTCGTGCTTAGTAACCGATCTGTATCCACTGCTGTCACACAGGCCTCTGCACTTTGAAGTAAAAGCTACAGAGCACATGCACATTATTCCTCCCCACACCCTCCCACACCCTCCCACACCCTCCCGCTCTCTCACACTTCCAACAGGATCCCTTTCCCGTGTCCGCAGATAGATGCAGTCGTCAGCCGGTCCACCTAGCAGTGACCTTGACACTTTCTCCCTGGACGCTCCATAAAGGCCGACCGGCAGGTCTGACAGCTTGACTGCGTTCTCGGCTGCCCTGTCGCTCAGACTAAGAGGCCAAACCTGGAACTCTCCTCACATTCCTGATGACACGGGTTCTTAACGGACCCTTCATCATGTCTCTCAGCTCTCTCTCTTCCATTGTTGTGGATGTACTGGAGTGTGAGGCCAGACCAAGACAATGTGGACCTGACAAACAATGCATCACAAGCACATACTTGTTCAGCTTAACCAGAGGGCCAGAAAAAACACCAGGTGTGAATCAATCTATTATTCAAAGTAGGAGATCAAAAAGCAGTAGGATTCCAGGCCACCGATCAGGGACTTTAGTAGCTTTGAGTGTCATTCATCTTAGAAAGCACAGTCGACCGTCAATAAAAGGTTTAAATTAACTCAAAATGGGGGAGATTCAGTTCTTTCAGATATTAAGATCATGACACCTGTCCCCTCTTAACTTTTAATTTCCATGACATCAGACCCCTGCGTATTGCATCCGGCCCGGCTCTCCTCGGCCCTGTGGCCCCTGTGGCCCCTGTGTATCTCAGCCCTCCTACCCAACCAACAGTCCGTTCGCTCCCTCCCAATCAATCTTGTGCCATCTGTCCCCTCTTCCATTTCCGTGGCTCCCATTTGTCCGCCCAGTAGGTCTATGTCGTTTCACAGTAACCGGTGAGCTCCCTTTTCCTAGCTCACGTGGAGGGCTTAATTAATCTGCTGGTTCCTGGCACCTCCTCACTTGTCCCTGAGCAGTTGACATACGCCACCACTCTGTCTCGCTCAGAAATCAGGGAAATATTGTAAATATATCTCTAGCTGATATCACAGTTTATTCATTTTTAACTTGATATTAGTACACTATCTGAATACAGTAGAATACGGTACATTGATTGTGCTGTTTCATTTGACCCTGTTTTTTCCTACTTTTTTGGGGACTGGGAGAAGCTTCTCAGCTCATGGGAATGTTTGACTTGACTGTGTTAGTGAAGTTTGGGATCAATCTAATAACTGAACATATTGAAATGTATATTCCGAATGTGTCACTGCTGGATTAACAAAGAGAAATCAACTCTAAAAGAAAACAACGCTGTCTTTCGAAGGGTTTTGTAACAAAATGATGTGTAAGGTTACAATAAATGGATTCTGTCTAGTCGTTTTCTGTACATTTGTACAGGCCCTTGCACACGTACATTTATATATATATATATATATATATGTATATATTTGTATATACTGTATGTGTTGAAGTGTATGCTTTCAGCATTCTGTCACACAGGGAGCTGATCCTAGGAGAGAGGTGGAAGCCCTGAGGTCAGAGGGGTCCTGGATAAGGTGGGGGACAAAGGTGAGTGTAATCAGGGGTGACTGCCTTTCCCAGGTACCCCTACTGGCCCCTCCCTCTTCGTAACCTTAGAGACGCCCCGCTGATAGGATGTTGAAGGCAGTGACTCTGGAACTGATTGGCTGAAAACAGACGAGGGGAGGGGAGAGCTCTGAACGACAGGCTGAATGGAACCCCCTAAACAATTAGGTCAGTAAGAGACGGAGTTGTGGGGGTGGGGTGGGGGGTATAAGGAGGGGTGTGATGGGTTAACGCAATGCCTCTTGAGTGGTGTGTGCGCGTGTGTGTGTGTTGTGTGTGTGGGTGTGTGTGTGTGTGTATGTGTGTGTGTGTGTGTGCGTGTGCGTGTGTGTGCGTGTGAGCGTGCGCGTGTGTGTGTATGTGTGTGCGTGTGCGTGTGTGCGTGTGCGTGTATGTGTGTGTGTGTGTGTGTGTGTGTGTGTGCGTGTGCGTGTGTGTGTGTGTAGGAGCTGGGCGAGGAGCAGGAAGGGTTAATTGCTCTGATGTTTCGGTCTCAGGGCTGGACGCAGGACAGTAAGGAAGGGTGGAAAGGAACAGTCAAAGATAAAATCACGAGGCTCCCTCTCGTAGTGGGAACCGGACAGAACCTGGCTCCTCTGCTCAGACACACTGTACCTCAGAGATGTCAAACAGCCCAAGGATGGATTGTGTCACTCCGGTAGACTCCTAGAACATAGAAAGATGCCATTGGAAAAAAATGTTTTATTCCAGGTGTAACCCATTTTGGTCGCAGGTGTAAACCATTTTGGTTCCTTGTACATCGCTAAGTTTTGATAGGCAAATCAAGTTTATATTATGTGATGCAGCAATATATTTTCATGCCATACCTTTCACGTATTATTTATATATATATATATATATATATATTCTTAATTCAATTCTTCTGTCCTAAATAGAGCCAACTTTATAAAACCCTTAAACCCACTATGCCTGATGTATTTGTATATGTGAATGCTGAGGCCAAACACACAGCCGGTCATGTGAGGATGGACAAAGGGGAAGCAGGTAAACGCGACTCCCACGATGTCCCAGAAACGTGTTCGGCTTGGCTTTCACAGCACAGGGCCTTGGGAAATATACAGCTCTACTGAGGTAAATTATAGAGACTAATGCATAGCGGTTTGGCGACAACACTGACTTGCCTGCTTGGCTGGCATTCGTGTGAGGTAAGGTGTGCTTGTTCATGCAACAAGGACGTCCAATTAGCCCACTACCTCGTATCTGAGAGGACTCACTCCGTCTGGGCCTCCGGGCAGGTGATTATCAGGGCCGAGATTCCTCCAGATTTCAAACATTTATGAGAGATGACTATGACTATTGAGTTAAAAGTGACTCCATCTTGGGGGGACAAGCTAAGTGCTTGTTTGCAGGTCCTTTGCCTTTTCGAAATTGTTTTGCTGGTGACTGAATGATGTCATCTAAATTGCTTGGGGCAATAAGATGCCCTATTAGTCCAAGTCAAACTCGACAGACAAGAAACAATTAGTTGTTTGTTTTTTGGAGCCGTTTTCGATCTATTGTGGACCGGTCATAAAGACAGGGCTGCTCAAGGCTTTTTCTCCTCGAGACTTCGCTCTTCTACAAACTCTTCTCTTGACCCCTTTTCCTTTGTATGGAAAAGTTTGGTGCTTTAGATGTAAGGAGATAAAAGAATCCCAACGGCAGACTTTAAAGAGACTTGGTCGATATTACCTGAGGAATCAGAGGCTTGGTTCTCACACTCAGAACAGCTTCGGCTGATACTCTGATAGAGATACCGAGACACGCTGCTGGTGAGGTGGGATTTATTTGAAGAAGCCAACCCTTTCATGCTTGAACACACACCCACAAACGGGCACGCACACACACACATACGCATAAACACACGTAGACACACTTAGTCATATGCACGTGGCTCACCAGGCAACCAGAGAGAGTCAAAAGCATCACTTAAATAAGGGAGAATGACCCCTGGCATTGATATGGCAGTAAGATTTGACAGCCGTCTCTTGTGCGGGCCACACTGACTAATTGGGCTAATCTGACGGTGAGGGAAGTGAGGAGTCTCAAAAGACTGAGTGGCTAGTTGTTTCATCTCCCCTTTTCATCTCAACAGTCACTCTCTCTCTCTCTCTGCTTTTCCCTCCCTCACTTTCTCGAACAACTCCCGTCTTTCAATCGCGGCGAGATAAGCTGCTCGAAGTCACCCGAGTGTCCAAACTCTGTCCTTAATAATCTTTATCTACTTCAGGGATGTACATAGCTAGAGTAGTTGAGTATATTAAACTGTCAACAGTGGGTAGAAGTTGCTTGTGATTCCAGCTGGCTTTGTGTTTTCTTCTATTTCCCTGTGATTGTGTGTTCTGAAAAACAAAGCCGCTTTGTGCCCCAGGAGCTCTGAACTGAACTGAGTGAAAGATTAGCATGGCCTAATCACAGCACAAATATGATACATCCTCCACGTTTCCCCGTTCTTGGAATGCCACACCACTCTGAGAAAAAGGAGAGATTATCTTCTTTGAAAATAGTTCTAGGCAAGTCGACTCTCCTCAGATATCAATAAAATATATATACGCAGAAACAATAACCGATGGTAGTTCCTTAGTGGAAGGATCTTCTAGCACAGTTAAGTCAGAAAGAAAACATACGTATACGCATGTACAATTATGTAACAGAAAAAATGCTATTTTATTAAATATCCATTCCAGATATATACAGCACAGCAGCTTCTCTACAAGGCAGCAGAGCAACAACATCAGTAAGTCTTACTTGCTGCATTTGAGACAACGGCAATAGCAGGTTTGAATAACTGACCAACCTGACTGACTAACTAACAATGAAAATTGACAGCTGTTTTTCGATGGCCATAATGATTGAGCAATTCAATGATTGGAAAATCCATATTTTAGAGTTGGTATCAGTTGCTTCAACAGGAACCTGATGCCCTCTGGGTATCTCTTAAAACTTTTGATAAAGTTTTTGCACCAGCAACCATCCAGTAGTTATGGCAGGAACAGCCCCCAAATCTGATTGGCTCTAGGGGTTCCTGAGCCGTCAATCAAATATTCTGAAAATAGTGTAGAAGGATGATAGATCAATTGGTGATATTTCTCTGAAATTCAGGGTTACTCACCCAGTTTTTAAACTTATTATCTTCAATGAAATTAATTAACATGTAAAAATGTGGTACACATCCACATTCCATTCTACAAACAGCTGCTAGTTGAACAAGCTGGCGTAGTCCGATCGCCTTCAATATTCCACTCTGAATGCCACTATGAAAATGTTCTATCATTTCTCTGGGACATTTCTCCTCAACAGCCTATTGCGTACGTCTCCTATCCTCCACAATGTCTCAAGTCACCAGCCGCCACTGACCAATACGTTACGGCGATGTTGCGTGGCACTCTGAAACTAATGATTCACCGTACCTCTGATAGGTTTTGATAGGATAGATGTATTATCTCTACCCTTCTGGATTAATGATAGTGTCTGTGACATGCATGCCACTGAACTGTGCTCCTCCTCTCAGCCTCTCCAGCCTTTGGCACTTGCTCTTTCGCCGGTCATCTGCACTTGTGGGATGAAGCAAAAGGGATGGGTTTGAGACACAACATATGTTATTCGTTTTTCCAATAGTGCCATGCCTCCCAGGGAAATTGCGCTATCGCATTATGACATAGAAAATGAAAGAGGCTCCATTGTGCCCCAAGATGGACTACGGCCGGCCAGAAATAATATCAAGGATGCAGACATCTCGGGCTGGTGACAGCTGGACTGGGGACATCACAAACAATATATCTGACTTTAACTTCAGAAATGGGATGGGAATGGAGCGGCCGCTGTGAGAAATGGTATTGTAAAAAGGAAATCCGGTCCTTTTGTTCTTTGCTTCTGTTAAGCATCTGTCATTTGGAATTTGTAAATGGATGAAAAATTACACATCAATATGAGGTTTGCAGAAAAAATATATATGGATGATGTAGCGTTTGGAGACGGGACTAGAAAAGGCCTAGAGCAACCGCAGCTCTAGTCACAGTTTCTGGCAGATTGTCAGCGCTCGTGATTTTTTGTGGTCACATTCCAGAGGAAAGATTAGCCCACTTAACAGACAGTCATGGCATTGTAGAGCGACAAATGACTACATCATTTAGCAAAAGGAAAACAAGCAGGGATTAAATACACTGGATATAGCTATAACGAATATACATATATACATATATATATATATATGTGTGTGTGTGTGTGTGTGTGTGTGTGTGTGTTATGAATACATGCACTAGGCCAAGAACATTATGTCAGATGCCATTTTGTCTTTTGTGCAAGACTGACCTCAAACACAACATAAATGTCTTGATCACTGCCCATAATGGCTTCCTAATGTATTTCTGTCATCTTTGTATCTAATGACTATTTATGCTGTGCTGGTTGTCATATTCTGTGCCTCCTTAATTTGCATACACACACATGTAAGACCACATACACCATCCGTTTATGTTAAGCTTCGGTTTATGTTATCGTGATATTGATACATAGGGCCTTCATGTACATAAACCTACAAGTGGATGTAAAAAGTCTACAGACCCAGGTTTTTGTGATGTGAAAAAATGAGACAAAGATAAATCGTGTCAGAACTGTTTCCACCTTTAATGTGACCTATAACGTGAACAAGTCAATTGAAAAACAAACTGAAATCTTTCAGGGGGAAATGTGTAAAATAAAAACCTTACGATAACCGGGTTGCATTAGTGTGCACATCATGTTCTCACTGGGGATGTGGCTGTGTTCAGAATTAACCAATCACATTCAAACTAATGTTAAATAGAAGTCATTACACACCTGCCATCATTTAAAGTGATTCTGATTGATAAAGGTCAGCTGTTCCAGGAAGATTACTGGAACTGATGAAACCAATGTTAAACTCTTTGGCCATAGCTCCAAAAGGTCTGTTCGGCGCAAAAACAACACTGCACATCACCCAAAGACCATACCTACACTGAAGCATGGTGGTGGAAGCATCGTGCTTTTGGACTGTTTTTCCAGCTGAAACTGGGTCCTTAATCGGGGTGGAGGGAATTATGGACAATTGAACATCTGTGGGGTGATCTGAAGAGGGTTTCACACATGTTCTCACAATCTGACAGAGAAGAATAGAAGAGTGGGCAGGAGTGGGCAAATATTGCCAAGTTAAGATGTCCCATGCTAATAGACTCCTGCACAAAAAAACTGAGTGCTGCAATAAAATCAAAAGGTGCTTCAACAAGGTATTCGTTCAAGGCTGTGCACACATATGCAAAGGGTGTGTAGACATTTTATATCCACTCTACATACATGAGCTGCAACGGTCATGCTAACAGTGCTTACAGACGTGATCACAATTCAATTACAATGAAAAAAAAACATCAGTGGTCTCAATGCAATGACAAAATTGCAACACTCATTGTCAGTGTGTTGCCTGCCCTTCTTGACCCCCAGCAGGGGCCAGGAAACCCCGATGGACAAGTACCCACCAGGGGCCAGGAAACCCCGATGGACAAGTACACAGAAATACACCACGCGCACACAAACAAACACACTCATTGAAATTAACACATATACACACACATCTGTGATACAATGTTACTGTCACAAGCACGACCATACACACACAAACCCATACAAACACACACACACACACACACACTCACACAGGAGAAGAGGTGGAGAAGCAGGGCATTTTCACTGATCTGGCTGCAGCTGTGGAGAGACCCTGGGTTCTCTCAGCTGGGGGTCTACTGAGCAAGCCATTCCTCCAAGTAATCACAGACTGTCAAAAGCCATTACCCGGTGTCACAGCTGCATTTGGTGGTGTCAAACAGGCAAGAGGAAGACAGACAGGGATGGAGAGACCCAGAGAGAGAGAGAGAGAGAGAGAGAGAGAGGGGGGAAGGGAAAGGGGGGAGCTGCAGAGAGAATGCCCACACCCCTGTCAATTCCATACTTCACACCAGAGAAAATAACAACTCGGCTAGAATGGCAACAAATGAGGCGGGGAAGTCCAACAGAATGGAGAAAAAGATTGAGAGGAAAAGAGAGAGAGAGAACTGGCGGGCAGTGAGGAATCGCAGCGCAATCACTGTGATGGATGTGCGTAAAGGAGTCACACACCCAAACAATGGCAGGCTGTCTCCCCCCCACTCCCTCCACTCGCCAAGACATCCAGGGGTCCGTTCCACCGGGCCCCCCGTGATGGGTGGTGGGTCTCTGAGAGATCATTAGAGGATAATGACCGGGCCGAGTCAGACCCGGAGCCCAGTCTACCCCCGTGTCTCACGGAGCGCGGTGGCAAACGCACAGGAAGTGTGTGTGGAAGTTCCTCCAACGTCCCCAGCCGAGGCAGGTCTGGGTCACCCCCTCGCCTGTCGACAGGACGGGAGGAGGGACAGATCTGATTGGCCCTGACAGACATTTGACGAGTAATTGCTCTAATCACTCAGCCGGCTTGGCCGAGCAGGCAGCTAGGGCCCTGGTGGGTCGCCGCAGTAAAAGGAAAAGGGCGGGGTGTGAGGGCCATGAAATCTCATGGTGGAGGAGGTGTAGCCCTGGCTCCAGAGAAGATCTCATGGTGGAGGAGGTGTAGCCCTGGCTCCAGTAAAGATCTCATATGGTGGAGGAGGTGTAGCCCTGGCTCCAGAGAAGATCTCATGGTGGAGGAGGTGTAGCCCTGGCTCCAGTAAAGATCTCATGGTGGATGAGGTGTAGCCCTGGCTCTAGTAAAGATCTCATGGTGGAGGAGGTGTAGCCCTGGCTCCGGTAAAGATCTAACGGTGAAGGAGGTGTAGCCCTTGCTTTAGTGAAGGTCTCATGGTGGAGGAGGTGTAGCCCTGCCTCTGGTGAAGATCTCATGGTGGAGGAGGTGTAGCCCTGGCTCCAGAGAAGATCTCATGGTGGAGGAGGTGTAGCCCTGGCTCCAGTGAAGATCTCATGGTGGAGGAGGTGTAGCCCTGGCTCCAGTAAAGATCTCATGGTGGAAGAGGTGTAGCCCTGGCTCTGGTGAAGATCTTGTAGTGGAGGAGGTGTAGCCTTGGCTGCAGTGAAGGCTATCAGTACCTCCGTTGTCCTCCATCCCTTACTCAGGATGGCTGCCACTCTGCTGTCCAGGGGAGATCAAACAAGGTGGTCTGAGAGTAAAAGGAGTCCTCATTGGAACAACTAGAAGTTGAAGGTCTACTCTCAGCAACCAACATCCTACAATGATGGCGAGCAACCCATTGAATACAGAAGAGGGATAGACAGACAGACAGACAGACAGACAGACAGACAGATAGACATACAGACAGACAGACATACAGACAGACAGAGGAAAAAGAGTGACTGACAGACAGACAGAGAGATAGACAGAAACAGAGAGACAAAAAGACAGACAGAGAGAGAAATGAATGAGTTAATGAATGAACGGCTAACCGACCTCTGACCACACCCCCCCCCCTCGTCCAAAACAAGAGGCCAATTAATAGGTCCGCATCAGTCCATCACTCCGGCGATCCCCTGAACCACTGTACAGGGCGGGTGGAGGACAGGGCACCATAGGTACGGCCCGGTGTCAGCTCCACTCATAGGTAGCGCTCGATTCATGCCCATTAATTATATGTGGGTTGTCAGTGCCGGTAGAGCCCGGCGAGGCCCACCAATAGGAGACTCTTGAGTGGTGTAGTTAGTGAGATTACAGCGGGGAGTAGACAGACCTGACAGACCTCTATTTCTGCATGAGCTTGACGGGCTGAGAAGGTGAGAGACAGGGGCTGGGCAACTGGGTCCACGAGGGTCAATGTGTGTGTGTGTGTGTGTGTGTGATGAAAACACAAAGCCGGGTGAGAAAAGCGAAGTGATATCATGAGATGAAGGTAGCATCCGTTACGGAGTTATTAATACACACTCAGTTCCTTGCTGCGAAATTGGGATGAAACGGTTTTATTTGCGTGGATCGTTATTGTGGCGCGTAGATGTTTCTTATGTCAAACACACATCTTCACCTTCTAAGTAGGCCTATTCTTAACAATTGGAGACACTTGCAGTTCGGCTGGATTAACCAGAAAAACAATGAGATGAATATCTCCTATTTTCATAATATATCCGGACATGCACACAAGTAAACAGCTAATGAATATCAGGACCAGGGCAGGAAGAAAAAACTGCTTCATGCACCAAGACAATAAGGAAGTAATATGTACCATATTTTCATTGATGACTGACAACCGTGTTCCGGACTTAACAGGACGTCAAGAGTCCGGTTTTCCAGGAAGTGGAGTATTGGTCCGCGCGATACACATCACTGAGGTTCCTCAGACTAAGTGGATAATGCAGATAGGAAATTAATAGAGGGAGAAAACCTAAATGCATATGGGTTTGTTTTTTAAGCACACTCTCTCAGTGCCCCCGGACATGAAGTGAAATATTCTCAGAGCCCTAAAGTTATTCAAATACCAAAGTTGCATTATTTTTCTATGGCTTTAATTCATTTATCTTCCTCTGTAACTCTCGCTGTGTCTTTCTCTGGTTAACACAGACACATAGAGTATACACAGATGAGCCAAAACATTATGACCATTATTGTTTGAGAACGTTTTGACGAACATGATTAAAGAAGTGGCTGCTACTGTCTTGGTGCCAGATACCACAGACTTTATGTGTTTTGTAGAGTCCATGCCAGTGGGTTGGCCCTGTTTTGGTGGCACATGGAGGATCAACAGCAGGTTAGGCAGAGTGTATATCTACACATTTATATCCACACATTTATATCCACACATTTATATATTTATATTCACACATTTATATTCACACATTTATATCTACACATTTATATCCACACATTTATATCCACACATTTATATCTACACATTTATATCTACACATTTATATCCACACATTTATATCCACACATTTATATCTACATATTTATATTCACACATTTATATTCACACATTTATACCTACACATTTATATTCACACATTTATACCTACACATTTATATCTACATATTTATATCTACACATTTATATTCACACATTTATATTCACACATTTATACCTACACATTAGTATTCACACATTTATATCCACACATTTATATCCACACATTTATATCCACACATTTATATCCACACAATGAACATTTTACGTTTCAGTAATAAAAAGTCAAAAATAAAATGCTTTCACTATATATAGTGTCTGAGGCTCTGGTCTAAATTACTGGACTAGAGAATAGGGTATTAGGCTCTGGTCTAAAGTACTGGACTAGAGAATAGGGAATTAGGCTCTGGTCTAAAGTACTGGACTAGAGAATAGGGAATTAGGCTCTGGTCTATTGTGCCAGACCAGACTGGGGATTAGAGTGTCAGTTGAAACACAGCCTTATTGGTCCCAGGTCTTGTTTTCCCGCAGACACCCTTGGTAAACACTTCCTGATCTCATTCACAGTGACGGCCAATAGGCCCGTAGAATAATGTGAATGTCCAGCCCCCAGCCCAAACAACAGGCTCAACAATACCTGCAGGGGGTCGGGCCAACTAAGCACCTGGGACATGAATGGGCCACCCAACAGCACAAGAGCAGGAAAGCAACCCTGATAGAAAGTGATGGCACAGGTGCAGCCCACCCAGGTCACTTTTCCCAATTTGTCAAAATAGGCAATTCGGGGCATGTACTGTGTGCACATAGAGCATCCATATATACAGGGCACAGCCATTTGGTCACTGCTGATGACATTGACCCTGATGGAGCCCAATGAAGGGGGTAACATTAGTGTCAGGTCGTTACCCTGCTAAACTGGGGTGCCACAGAAACGAGCGGGGGGAGATTAAATGGACGGGAGGTTGCGATAGGTCTGGACGGCTTTCTCCTTCATTACCTGACAGGCACAGAGGACATGGGTGAACCAAGAGGGCTGGTTGGATCCATTCACACTTGGTTCTGTTTACACACAGTCGTAATTAAGGAGATGTCATTGTCATAGTAAATACTTACATTGTGGAAGACAATAAATTAGTGGTTTTAATCTGCCATGATGTTATGCTATGAACATTAACCTACGAACATTAACCTATGAACCCCAACCTATGAAAATCAACCTATGGACATTAACCTATGAACAGTAACCTATGAACACTAACCTATGAACCCTAACCTATGGACATTAACCTATGAAAAATAACCTACGAACATTAACCTATGAACATTAACCTACGAACATTAACCTATGAACCCTAACCTATGGACATTAACCTACGAACATTAACCTATGAACCCTAACCTATGGACATTAACCTATGAACAGTAACCTATGAACATTAACCTATGACCCCTAAACTATGAACATTAACCTATGAACAGTAACCTATGAACATCTTCCATCTAGATATGTCTTGTCATAACTTTATACAAATGACTCTTTTAGATCATAAAGCTCAGAGGTCTGCGCTTGAGAAAACTGAGGAAATCCAACCCGTGTGACTTGTCTGAACAGAATGGATTCCCTTCCTCTCCCTGGTCCTTTATTGCTGTTGTTAGTCTCTGCTGTTTCGAATCCTCCCTGTAAAGCCTTCAGCACATTGGACTTCAAAGGGGGCCCATAATAAATCAAGACCACTCAAGATTAAGAGTGGGAAATTATTCATGAACCTCAGATCTCAGGCCGGGAATCATACAGCAGCAGAGATCTGTGCAGCCAGCGTGACACAAAGCTGTGCAACTTGTAAACACACACACACACGCTAACACACACGCACACACACAAACACACTAACACACACACAAATACACACTCATGTCACCACTGCTGCCTGTAGGTTAACGCCACCACTACCAACACTGAAGCCGCGCCTCTCACCTGATTTGAATATTCATCAGAATCCCCCCCCCGTCGCCGCCCCTGCCTCCCCCTGACACAGACGGAGTGATGGGAAAGGAGGGATGTAGCCAGAGCTGCAGCAGCCAATACAATTACACATGCATTTCACAAGTGTTACATCTGGTCACGGAAAATAAATTCCCTTCATATAATCAATGGAACAAGTCTGTTCGAAGGAGAGGTGGGGAGGGGAAACGTGATTACCGGGTCGGTCTGGCCGCGGCTACAGAACAGGAGCCGTGGTAATGCAGTCACAGCGAGGCTCGGAGGGAGTATCCGTTAGCGGTGACCGGCGCACCGGGCGTTTATTCCTTTTTAATAGGCTTTGGCCCCGGCTCCCATCGGAGAGTTTGCTTGACAATCTGACAAAGTTATCTCAAGATAAATGGGTTATGGGTCAGCGGGAGAGAGAAAACCTGGTGTGATTTGACTTCCCGTGTCTGCGGTTTGACAGAGGACGTGCCTGTGTGGCGTGAGTTCTGACGGCGACCCGTGCAGGCAGACGTTTCTGTCGTTGTCGTGCTCACAGGCCCACTCACAGCACATCAGATAGCCTCACGTTAGGAGTGTACTGTTTAATTAAGCTAAGACAGACACGCTGGCGTTGTGTCACCAGCTAGCCTGAATCTGGATCACCGGGCCCAAATGGAGATTTGCGTTGGTCAGATTAACACGACCCGTCCACAAGGGCATGACCGTTTCCCTAACGACGCGCACCGGAGAGGACATAGGGTGTGTTTTTCTGTTTTGTTCCACTGATAAAATATATTTCTGGTGATCTGTGGTCAGTTCATTTCAGCCAGCACTCTCTCTTATACCATCACAGAGGAAATGAGGACCCTTAATGTAAAAAATACTGCATTTTAATAAGTTAGTTAGGGACCTATTTTATGACACTGGAGTAGAATGATGCATGACAAACATTAAGGAGTGCTGACAGGCGAAGAGATTTGGCACACAGAAATCAGACACACACACACACAAACATACAAACACACACGCATACAAACGCACATGCATACAAACGCACACGCATTTTTTCGAGACCAAAACTTAATTCTAACGTTAACATTTAACCGGCCCTGCCCTTAACCTAGTGCTGTAGTCTTGATGCAGAAACATGCACAACATATACTGCCTATGTCCATCAATTCCTATGTAGAAGTATTTTTGAAACGAGCGAGAGCCATGTTGAAGTGTGTGGACAGCGATAATAATCAGATTCACGCACAATCAAATAGGATCAAACAGGTTCCTGATCAATGGCCAGCTGTACGTGTGATCAGTAGGGGCCAGAAATCAATTTCAGGTCTACTGTCCCCTGATTGGGCTAATGTTGGTGGCCTGTCTGAACTGTGACTTATATGAAACCGATTGTTCATTACAGGGCTATTTCATGGTATTCGTCACTTTGCAAGCTTCCGTCTTTCAGTGGATGTGTTATAATGGCCTGAGGATATATTGTCGACTAGAAAATACTGGGTTGCAATGCGGGTTCCCAATGATTTTCCCTGTGCGTTTCAAGACATTAGAAAAATACAGTTTGTTCTGCAGACAAGCAGGTATATATCTGAAATCATACACAGCATGCAGACAAACATGTTGTATAAAAAAATAATAGCTACGATTGACTGATTCGAATTGCTTGTTTGATTCTTTATTCATCGTGTTTTACAATTATTGTATTCTGTTATGAAGATGTCACATTGTGTTACAAGAATGCGATTGGTGTTTTACAATCACAACCATTGATTGTATGAAACACAAAATGATGCACAACGAAATGCGTAGTACTGTTCCTTTGAGGTCCAGAGAACAACTATGTGCGCGTGTGGTTAAATTCGCATTGACAAATGGCAAATTACAAGATGTAAATGGAATATAACACGGGCACATGCTGCGCAATGCTAGTTCATGTTTACTCAAAAGGCAATAGGAGCTAATAATTAAATATCCATCCAAGATGGAATATCAGGAAATAACACATATCTATCTCGCATTATCTTGAGTAGATCATCTGACTCCTTGCGGAATATACCAGAAAACACACCTGTCTCTTCTCACGCAGCCAGCCAGGGTTGAGCGGTTGAACCACGCTGGCCGTATACCTTCACAACATCACCCGCATTGCTCCACTATAACCAGTAGGACAGCAGATGCATTATTTCTCTATCCTTCAGTGTGTGAGTCGCAGGTGAGGCCTGGTGGATTTTATCATGGCTCCAACCCCATCTGTCCCAGGGCTGAAATTGCCAATAAAGATGGCCTCATATAGATCATGGTGGCTGGTGGGGGGCTGGGGACATGTCAGCCAGAGTCAAGCCATTGCCTGGGAGTAGAGGAGGGTCAAATAACCCAGCTCTTTCTCTCGTTCTCAAACACTCTGTCTTTCTCGTCCTCTTTTTTACCTGTTTCTTTTCATCTCCCTCTTTCGCTCTTTCTCACACTTACTTTCTTACTCTCCTTAATCTCCTTCTCTCACTCTCTCTCTCTCTCTCTGTCTCTCTCTCTTTTGCTCTCTCACTCGCTCTATCTCTCGCTCTCTCTCTCATACTCACTCTATCTTTCATTCTCTAGTCATAGGATAGGGTTGTGCCATAAAGGTCTTTTCTCAGGCACAATATAGTGGACACAGTCATTGGTGAGACGGGCATGTGTCCCATCTGACCTCCAGAGGTAGTGAATCAAACTAATGGGCTAAACACATGAAGATAAATTGAGAAGAAAGAGCGCACAGGATACGCGTCTTACGCCCAACACCGATGTTAGATAACGGTTCTGGAGAACTATAGTGATCGATAACGTATAACTGTTTGTTGTATACAGCTCTGTAACACTGCATGAATCCAGTATCAGTATGAATGCTTATTGGATCAGCATCAGACACACACTTGTAGATGATCTGTACAAAACGTTTTTTTTTCACAAATGTCGCACCAGGAACGTCAGACAATATTTTGCTGCTTTTACTCTGCTGCTTTTTCTGATTTGGTTTGGTTTCTGGTTTGGTTTTGTTGACCATATTTGTTATATATTTTTGTTATTGAGAAAATAAATGACAAAAAAATCCAGATCAGGTGACATGTCTGAACATAGCTGGAATGTAGTCTGTTGATATGTAGTCGGTTACTTAAAAATGAGTACATACTATTATCCAACATATAAGCAGTTCCTGAACTGTGTGTGTGTGTGTGTGTGTGTGTGTGTGTGTGTGTGTGTGTGTGTGTGTGTGTGTGTGTGTGTGTGTGTGTGTGTGTGTGTGTGTGTGTGTGTGTGTGTGTGTGTGTGTGCGTGTGCGTGTGCGTGTGCGTGTGCGTGTGCGTGTGCGTGTGCGTGTGCGTGTGCGTCTGTGTCAAGGATAATCACTCAAAGTTGTTATATACTGAATATTGTTTAAAAACATGGTCATCTATAGAGGAAAAACTATGATTTACATTTGGTTTGTGTGAGACAACGGACAGTATTAGTTCCCGCACCATCAACAGAACACCTACTTCTCTCTATAAAGTTTTGGCCTTTAACCGCCAAACTGTGTTCGTTTATGTTTTTCAAAGAGCCACAGTGCTCCCTGCTGGCTGGAAGAAACATTGCACCCAATTGCACAGAGCCTGAACAAAACACAGGTTAGATGTACAGTATGCATGTGTGTGTGTTTGTGTTCAATGGACAGGTGAACATGTTTGTCTTGTGTGCGTGTGTGTGTGTGTGTACATGTGTGTACAAGTGTGTCGCAAACACATGTATATTACGTGCACTCCTCCGCACGACATAGCGAGCTCACAACTGCAGTAGTTTGCGCCCTTGAATTTCTCTGAATCACGGCTGGAGAACCTGCATGGCCAATGGGCAACTTCAATAAATGCAATCTGAGTTTTCAGAAGCTATAATGATCAAAATCCTCCAGCGGAGGTTTATTTTTCTGAGAGGAAATGGCTGAGGGTTAGGGGATCCAGAGCGGTAATTAATACTCTTAAGTGACTGTTGCTGGATGAGAAATGCACTCTGGGATGGTAGTACGAGCTGGTACTTTGTATCCTCAAGCGTGTCCCACAGCGTCTGGCTGGCATGGCACCGACGATACAGAGACACTGTGTTATTACTCTATAATTTCTCCAGGCTCACACTCTAGCCCGTACGGACCGATGCTAATCTCGTGTCACAAATGTTAAAGGGACAGAATGAAATGCCACAAAAATGTCATTGTTCTACCATGTCATCCTCTCATCTAGCCCGCCCCCTGACCCCTACACACATATGGAAATTGGGGTTTGTGTTTGTACGTGTACGTGGGCGCGATCGGAGGAGACCAGCTTTTTCTTGCTGTGGGTTGTTCTTGCTGCCTGGGGAAGGCTGGTTTGTCAGTCCCTTACTGGGCCCTGAGGCAGCCTAGAGGCTCTCGGGTTGTGACACTTCACCCCCTCCACTGCCAAAGCCTGCAGGGGAAACATAAGGACAGAAGCCACAGCACTATAGACATTTGTGCATCGAAAGAAAGTCACTTTTGTCAGGGCTCGTAAAAGGTGTTACATCTGTCGACAGTCTGAGCTCATGGCCTTTTTGAGAAGAAAAAAGCACAAAGCCTGAAACCTGCCTGTATAGTCCCATGAATATAGTCTCCATCTGAACCTTTAGATTCTATTACAACTCGCGAACACTGCTGCGCTCAAAATATAAATCCCAGATTTGTTCATTCACAATATTTTTTAAAAGCTGTCCGTCTTCTCTAATGTGTTTGGGGAGATGTGAAAAAAACCTTGGGACGCTGGGTTACAGATTTCTGTCCCGGGCTGTCTCCTTCCATCTGAGGCACTTCTGAAATGGTCACACAGCCGTCTCTTGTCTGTATCCGTGTTTTCTCCGCGTTGGCAATCGGAGGTAGCACCAATAGGACATTTTGACAACCCAACAGTGTGCATGTCTCTGATCACGACCACAATCCTCCTGAGTCTCCTGTGTCTGTAGATTTAAATATCCAGACGATAACCTCACAGGTTATGAAAGGTTGCCGGGGAGACAGCTCCACAAGGGCCCTGGATCCTAGACAGACGAATCAGCGTAACAGGGAGAGGATATCACAATTGGGGATATGCGGATGTCCCCTGGACGCCCCAAGGCATTATGGGTGACCCCGCGGTACATTCTCGTAATAATGTGACCCTGGATTTTGTATCACAATCTGTACGAGAAATATTCCCACAGGCTATGGATCGTCCCCGGCAACCGGAGATCATTGTCCTCAACACGTCTGTGTACATACTGGATCTGGCAGCTCCAAGGCATTTGGTGGAGCTCTGCGCATATTTAAGGCTGCGGGCATGCATTTATAAAATTCCTACTAGCTGAATGTGGATGACGTGCGGCAACACAAAAACAAATCACACAAAAAGGGAAAGGGGAAAAAACAGGAATTATCCTTACCTTGTTCTGGGGAATGTAATCATTTGTGATAGTTGTGGTACTCATTCTTATAATTAATTTGCTTTCTGGGACAGCTTTTCTTTCTCCAAACGTGTTCTAAATATAACTTGTGCAGATGTGTCAATGTGGGGCTGGGATATGAGAGAGGATATAGATGCAAGGTAATACACATCAACACAAAGTAATTCAAGGCCCTTTTAATTCTAGAATCAATCATATATAGGCCCTTTAAATTCTAGAATCAATCATATATAGGCCTTTTTCATTCTAGAATCAATCATATATAGGCCATTTTCATTCTAGAATCAATCATATAAAGGCCCTTTTCATTCTAGAATCAATCATGTATAGGCCCTTTTCATTCTAGAATCAATCATGTATAGGCCCTTTTCATTCTAAAATCAATTATATATAGGCCCCAGCATTTCTCTGCTTTAGGAAGACTATATGGGGTTCTATACTTCAGGCCTACAACTGTCAGAACAATGGTTTTTATTCAACCCCAATTAAGAGCACATTCTGTACTACTACTACTGTAGTTTGATTGCTATCATGAGCTGTAAAAATAACGTTCTCCAGTATTGGCAATTCAATTTATTATGACTGTAATTTAGTAGAAATGTACAGTTTGCTAGAATAGGTTATCATAATGTGAAATATCAGCAACACGAATACGATAAGTGACTAGAATCGCGAACAGTAGGCTATGGTGTTGAGTTTTTGGATTATCATCACAAATCAACATTTTCACCACAGGCGGTAGCATTTTGTTTTTATCCTGTTTAGAGTCGTCCACCTCCACGTCAGCTCAACCTGGATACGTGGAAAAATGTGACACCCGCGACATGACTGACGAATGGTAGTAGGACCCGACACCTCAGCACAGCCGTCACTTCCTATGATGTCAGGCACACACACGGAACGCATTGAGTTAATAACAGAATTTGATTGACAGATGACATTTAATTATGGACGAGTCATGGGAGACTGTACAAATCGAAACAGACGTGACCACAACGACAGAGCAAGGAGACTTTGCTAGACAGACATGCCACGAGACATGTAGGCAAAGTCGCTGGAGGACCTTGGGAAACTCTAGACCTTCGCTGTCATTTTTTATTTGATTTTTCACAAATCTCACGGATCACAGTGATGAAACGAGCATGTTACAATGAACAGTTGGCCCAGGCATACTTTTCTATTCTAATAGTTTGCTGGGGCTTGAATGACAAATGTGATTTACCCCACAGTGCAGAGCACTCCCGTAGCAAATCAGGGAAACCCTTGAGCTTTCAATAATTATCATCAGTATTCCTATAAGCCTATTGACACAATGGTTCTATTACTGCACAGTTCTTTGGTCCTTTGCCCATTTAAAAGCTAGAGCCAAGTCATGCTGAAAAGTGAGCCAGCCAGCACAGTGCTGTTCAGTTCGGCATGACAGTGTACAAAGGAAAATGTATTAGTCAAAGAATCAATTAAGATAAGACTCATACTTTCTTCGGGCTAACATTTAAAGCACCTCAGCAATCATTTTTGCATTAAACAAATAGTATATGTGAAGACAGGAGCTATTAATACAGCTTATTCTGGGTCTTATGCAGAGAGGCAGACACGTCCAACTCTATCAACGTCATGGCAATTTTGTGATTGACTGAGGCCATACATGTTCTGAAGTGCAAGGATACACTGGCTACAGCTGAGTCTATGTGTTACGGTCTAAGTGTTACGGTCCATGTGTTACGGTTTGTGTTACTACGATCTATGTGTTACGATCTATGTGTTACGGTCTAAGTGTTACGGTCCATGTGTTACGGTCTATGTGTTACGGTCTAAGTGTTACGGTATTTGTGTAACGGTCTATGTGTTACGGTCTAAGTGTTACGGTCCATGTGTTACGGTTTGTGTTACTACGATCTATGTGTTACGATCTATGTGTTACGGTCTATGTGTTACGGTCCATGTGTTGCGGTCTATGTGTTACGGTCTAAGTGTTACGGTATTTGTGTAACGGTCTATGTGTTACGGTCTAAGTGTTACGGTATTTGTGTAACGGTCTATGTGTTACGGTATATGTGTTATGGTCTACGTGTTAAGTTCAGTGGGTCACGTTCAGTGTGTCTCTGTATGTTTTGCTCTGTGTTATGGTCTGGGTGTTATGATTTGCGTATTATTGTTTGTGTGTGAAATATTTAAAAATATATATGTTTGGTTTATATGCAAGTGACATGAGAACATAGTTGCATCTAGGTAGGCTACGATAATATATGAACATTTTTGATTAAATGTAAAAAAGAATATCAACAACTTTTCATTTCACCATTGGCTAGTGTTCTGGTCATTTAAATATAGTGGGCGGGAGTTAGTATTCTCTACCAATCGCGTTGCCTTCTTCTTGTTTTGTCGTTTTGTGAAGATGGCGTTGAGAGAGCTATCCTCGTTGGAAAAGGCATTAGGATTGAAAAAGCCTAACAAATACAGTACCCAGGGGGACAAGAAGGTGAAACTTCCATTTAATGTTGTCCGTCACTGATATCGATCATTAAAAAGGATGTTAGACCAAACCACACGAACAGTATGTTCAATAGAGTAGCAAACGTATGCGAGCCGGCTAATGTCGTTAGCATGCTAGTGTACTTTCAATAGGAATGCATGCTAACATTAGATAGCTATCTATCAAGGTAACATCAATATCCGAGCTATTGTACGCTGGAGTTTAGACTTTTCTAGATGTATTAATGAAAGTCACTTGGCGCCAGGTTTTCTGCAAGTAAATGTGTAACGGTAATTAACTAGAGGCTGTTCTTGAGTTAATCAGCTGCCTGGTCACGTAATATCTCTTAGCTAGGTTGCTAACAGCAACATGCCATGTGGATGGTTCCTTGGACCACTGTGGTCATTGCTTCACGCGCACTGCTTCAATTCCATTCGTAATGCTAACAGCACGTGACTACTATACTGCACGGAGAGTGAACCGAGCCATACAAGAGTCATGTATGAATAATAGTTGCCCATTGTCCAGAGCTATGTATGCACCAATGTACTAGTACTACTGACAGGGTGTTACAGAATTGTTACAGAAATGTAATGTCACATCACAACAAGGCAGAGAATTACTGTACTGGGTTGAAACCCCATGGCTGGTGCGTATCTTCTGGGGATAGAGGTTGCAGATGGGGGAACCAATGCAATAAAACAGAGTGAATAGGCTGTGTATACATAATGCTCACATTCTCCTACCCAGGTGCCTGTGCTACAGAGTAATAACGGCCCAGCTCTGTCCGGGTTGGTGACCATCGCCACTCACCTGGTCCGGGAGGCCAACCGGCCTGAATGGCTAGGTGAATCAGCAGAAAACAGGGCTATAGTCCAGCAGTGGTTGGAGTACAGGGTCACTAAAGTGGACGGATGCCCAAAAGAAGATATCAAGACCATACTAAAGGTACAGGCCCAAAACCAACACTACCCATTATTCAGTCACACGTGAAAGTTAGTCTGGTTTATTATCCAATGATAATGTCTTCCCTTCTGTGTTGTTTTAACCAAGACCCATCTATAGTTTCTTTGTCTTGGGGTGGCCATGCTTGGTAAGCTGTGTACAGGACAGTGAGGGCCTTGAATAGCAGGGCCTGATAGAAGCCCCTGAGCCAAACACACCAACTCGTGCTCTACCAGCCTTGCCAGACAGTGACACTGACAGTGTGTGTAGCTCGTTATGGGACGTAAATCAAGGCTGTTATATGGCCCTTCAGTGACATGGTCGAGACATGCAAAGCAGTGGACACTCTACAGTAAAAGTCTTTAATGGCGGACTGCTGTGGCTGTCGACAGCGTGAAAGGAATAGAAAGACACCAGTTGACCGGACAGGTGCCTCGGCACTGGTTGTCAGGGTGACATGCCGCTCTGGAGCCACTGAGACGTCTTGTTGAATCGGAGTGTAGATGTAAATGCGGACCAGTCTTTTAAAATATATAATGGCTCCCCCTTCCAGAAGTTAACCAGTTGTCCTCCTGGTTTACTAGAACTTCAACAGCAAAACAACAATACCAGAAATATATGGAGTCATGTGTGGTACAAAATCAATTTTTTGCCTGCAAATTCTATTGTGTGTCAAGGTTTTTTGGTCATGCAAGACAGTGTTTCACCTTATGGAATCATTTGTTCCCCCCCCCCCCATGCACTAGACAGTGCTCTTACGTCACTGGTAGCCATGATACTTTAAAACCCTGTAGTTGTTCTGAGGTCTAGTAGCCCAAACGCGTCCAAGGCATCAAAAGTCTGAACCCAGGTTCTGAGTGGTGTATGTGGGGGTGTGGTGTGGTGGGTGGGGTTGCCCGTCTGCCTAGGCAGTCCATAGCTGTAGGGTAAGTTGGGATCCGATTGTGGCAGAGGAGTCTGCTACCTTTATGCCTTGCTTGGCAGCTCACTCCTGCTGCACAATAACTCCATTAGCCCTCAAGACGCTGTATGTGCAGTGCAAGTGCTAAAGATGGTCCAGTCCCTTGGGACCTGCACAGCCCCCCGCACAGCCCCACACCCAGCCCCCAATCGCAGCCGGGGTTTGTGGAAGGTTCATTAGATTTCCAGGCACCCAAGTCAGTGGGGAGAGATGTGGGCCAGTTGTTAGCCGCGTGTGCTAACCAAGGTGGCCAAAGTTGTATGCCTTTTGTTCCCCTCAGGTTGCACATTATTCACATAAATACGCCACATTTTCCACCCATACATGTGCCTTACACCTCCAAGGTATTTAGGTTACATGGATCTCAAGCCTGTGTTGGCTTCAACCTTCTTTGTCCTGGAGGGTCAGTTCTGAAACCATTCAAGGACTGATTTTACGATTTCAGTTTTCCATCTGTTGTTAAATTGAACGTTTAATGGTTGCCCGAGGTTACCTCTTTTAACATTGATCTGTGATTTGTCTTAATTATAGGGAAGATAATGTCATAACATTTTAGGGTAACAAAGGTCGCTCCTTGCATTTTTCTTCACACAGGACCTCAACAGCTATCTAGAAGACAAGGTTTACCTGGCAGGAAATCAGTTCACCTTAGCGGACACTCTCATGTACTACGGAATCCATCACGTCATCGTAAGTGCGGCCTCCAATGTGCCAACAGGGCTGACTTCAATGGAAGTTTAAAGGCGTTTCGTCAGAAGGAGCTGACAATTAAAAGTCATATCGCTAAAGGGCATGAGGGAGGAAGCTTGACACGAGCAGAAAAGATGAGGCGCAAAGTGATGTCTTTAGCCCAGGCCAAGGAAGAAGTTTGTTGGCCCCCTGGGGCCCGTGGTGAGAAGCAGGGGGATCACATGTTGAGAAATGTCAGTGGTTGTGACGGAGATGGATCGTTGCCACCAGCCACCAGGCACAAGGGAGTCAGTTTAGTTTTTATCACGGTTGTTAACCTCAGGACAGAGGTCAGTCAGCAGTCCTGTTCCTCGTACTGTTGGTTTGATGTTTGGCACAGGAGAGGACTATTGTTGCTACTGAACACAACTGGCATGGTTTTACGCTTTTCCAGATACAGTACTGTCAGCCAGAACTAGTCTTGGTGGAAGGTTTCACAATGAACTTTAAGATGGAACTGTTTGTTTTATCACTCAAGTTAGGCTTTATTCTGTTAGGATGTTTTGTAGACACAAACAGAGTTACAGTAGTGTGGGAACTAGCTAGCCAGCGAGCTAGATCATGGTAGTCATGGTTACACTTAAATGAATGGTGATTAATGACAGTTGTGTGAGGAAACTGATATCATTTTCACTCTTATTTTCTCCCACACTCGTTCAACCAGAAAAGTTAAAACTGAAATGTACCAATTCATTACTTTTCCTTTCGGTTCCATTTTTGAAATCTTCAAATTAGACCACTTCAATTAAAGTTGACAAAGCTTACAATGAAATGGGAAAGCTAGCTAGTTGTTTACATGTTTTTATTCTCTCCAATTAAAAATGGTGGTGTCTTCTGTATCGATCAATTACACCCAGGCAATGGGTTTCAGCTGCACTGCTGACACTGAAAAGTCTTATTATATGTTTAGAGAGAGCGAGAGACCGGGGGAAAATATGTCTCTCATCTTCAACCGCTTATCCAGGGTCGGGTCGCGGGGGTAGCAGCTCTAGCAGGGGACCCCAAACTTCCCTTTCCCGGGCAACATTAGCCAGCTCTGACTGGGGAATCCCGAGGCGTTCCCAGGCCAGTTTGGAGATATAATCTCTCCACCTAGTCATACGCCTTCTCCTGATCCACAAAACACATGTAGACTGGATGGGCATACTCCCAGGCCCCCTCCAGGATCCTTGCGAGAGTAAAGAGCTGGTCCGTGGTTCCCCGGCCAGGACGAAAACCGCATTGTTCCTCTTCAATCTGAGGTTCGACTATTGGCCGAACCCTCCTTTCCAGCACTTTGGAGTACACTTTACCAGGGAGGCTGAGGAGTGTGATACCTCCGTAATTGGCACACACTCTCTGGTCCCCCTTTTTGAAGAAGGGAACCACCACCCCGGTCTGCCACTCCTCTGGCACTGTCCCAGACTTCCATGCAATGTTGAAGAGGCGTGTCAACCAAGTCAGGACACGCCTCTGGAGTTGTTTGACTACCTCAGCGACTTCCCCCAGGGAAACTGACGATGACCCTCCATCAGCCTCCAGCTCTGCCTCTATACTAGAGGGCGTGTAGGTCGGATTCAGGAGCTCCTCAAAATGCTCTTTCCAGCGCCCGATCACATCATCAGTTGAGGTCAACAATGTCCCATCCTTACTGTACACAGCTTGGATGGTTCCCCGTTTTCCCCTTCTGAAGTGCCGAACGGTTTTCCAGAAGCATTTTGGTGCCGACCGAAAGTCCTTCTCCATAGCTTCTCCAAACTTCTCCCACACCCGCTGCTTTGCCTCTGACACGGCAGCGGCTGCAGCCCTTCGGGCCTGTCGGTACCCTGCAACTGCCTCCGGAGTCCCCAGGGCTAGCATATCCCTGAAGGCCTCCTTCAGTCGGACAGCTTCCCTGACCACCGTGGTCCACCACGGTGTTCTAGGGTAACCACCCCTTGAGTCACCTAGGACCTTGAGACCACAGCTCACCGCCGCAGCTTCAGCAATAGAAGCTTTGAACATTGCCCACTCAGGTTCAATGCCCCCAACCTCCACAGGGATGCCTGAAAAGCTCCGCCGGAGGTGTGAGTTGAAGATCTTTCTGACAGGGGCCTCCTCCAGACGTTCACAGTTCACCCGCACTACCCGTTTTGGCTTACCTGGTCTGTCCAAAGTCTTTCCCCAACCTCTGATCCAACTCACTACCAGATGGTGATCAGTTGACAGCTCTGCCCCTCTCTTCACCCGAGTGTCCAAAACATGCGGCCTTAGATCAGCCGATACGATCACAAAATCGATCATTGACCTTCGGCCTAGGGTGCTCTGGTACCATGTACACTTATGCGCCTCCTTATGTTCGAACATGGTATTTGTTATAGACAATCCATGACTAGCACAGAAGTCCAATAACAAACGACCGCTCGGGTTTAGATCAGGGAGGCCGTTCCTCCCAATCACGCCTCTCCAGGTGTCTCCATCGATGCCCACATGTGCGTTGAAGTCTCCCAGCAGAATGATGGAGTCCCCTACTGGAGCCCTATATAGGACTCCCTTCAGGGTCTCCAAGAAGGCTGAATACTCCGAACTGCTGTTTGGTGCATAAGCAAATATGTGTGTAACGAAAACATACTTAATTAACTTGTTTGCATGCTTTTAAAATAATGGGTCTGTTCCAGAACACAAAAAAGTATTTTGTTTCTATTTTCAGTTCTCAGTGCTGAGTTACAGTCGTGTCATTCTCAGCCTTAAAACATTAGCGAACTGGATAAGATAACCAGCCTTAAGGATGTCTCCCCCTCGTTCCCAGGTGGACCTGGCCGTCCAGGAGAAGGAGAAGTACGTGAACGTGACACGTTGGTTTGACCACGTCCAGCATTACCCTGGCATTCGGCACCACCTGGCCCCCGTGGTGATCCTAAAGAATAGAGTCTACACCAGCAGCCACCACTGAGGTCTCTGAGGTGGCTGAGAGCGTAGCCAGCTGATGGGCTGGCCGTGGGCAGATTCAGGGCATACGCTGGCGGTTCACTGAAATCTCAACCACCTGACATTACTGCCCCTCTCCCTGCTTTGTAGATGTTTGGTGACGTTCTCCTGAGGAACGTACATGTAATGAAGAAGAAAAAGATCAACAGATAAAATTATGTTCAGTCGGGGTGTAATTGATTTTTGCTGTTTTTATGGTAGTGTTTTAGTTGGTGGTTGGAAGTGAAGAGTTGTGTGTTGGTTCCTGTCTGTGTGTGTTGTCATGGTCACCATAGAGGGTTGACTGTAACACTGCTAGAGGACTCGTGGTCTTTAAGGGGATTGTGATAAAGATCTTGCTGATACAGATCAACTACTTTATTTATTTTTTCACTTCAGTTGAGCCGGGAACGTGAAAATGTTATTGAATGTAGGGTTAAGTTATTTATTTTATTTCCATATACCATGCTACATCATTAAGCCAGACAGCAATTTCTGTGTCTCAACATTTCCCTCAGACAAATGAAATGTCCAGTGTGCTCAACTGTATGTTCTGCAATGTATTCATCATCCTCCACAGATGCCTGTTCTGCTATCTACTTTCCGCCCTCGTGAATTGTTGTCTTGCTTCTCAAACTGCTGCCTCTGGTGCTGTACCAGCAGTGTGGGCCGCAGCCTCTAGTCCAGATCAGTCACTTGAATCAATCAGCGTGTTGATGCCAAGGGGCAGAGGGCAGAATACCAGCTGCCGTCGAGGCCTCAGTGAGCCGCTGTCCAACACCAGAGCCCTGGTTGACAAGCCGACACTGTCATTTCACCCTCATACCAATGTGGCCCAAAGGGTACTAAATCCTTCTGTGACGTTGTGCAAAAAATCTACTTGTCTCATACAGGCGGACTGGATTAAGCCATTATCTCTATCAGGGTTTGTAAATCACAGATATATTCACAAGTATATACTGTGTTAAGTCACTGCATTTGCACAAAAGGAGTTTGGTGTTCTTCTAACTGACAACTTGATTATGAAGTGTGTCAAACTGCTAGTTGGTTTAAATGGACTTAAACCCAACACAATTTTTTGATGCAGGAACCTTTTTAGCCTTCTATTTAATGCTATGTTTTTTTCTGTAAGCCTTCCTAATGTCTACAGCTTTGGTTTGTGTTATTCAAGTCTACAGACGGTCATCCGGTGCCAATAAACATCAAACGGGAAACAAAAAGATTACTGCTGTCTCATGGCTTTTTTTCACACAAGTACAATTCAAAGAATGTTTTTTTCACATTTTCATGATCCATTGGTTGTCATAGGAAATGTTATGTATTCCAGAAAGTGTAAACTTACAAAAAACAAATCCTGTAGTCATTTGATCAAGCCTTGTGACTAGATAAGAAATAAAAATGCACTACAAGTAGACAATAGAACCGCTGTCCTTCTGTGTATTTCAGGCTAAAATAGATTTTATCAGTGTGGTTAAATTGAAGATAAGCTGACCTTGTCACGCTTTGTCTTGAGGTGTCAGCAACACTGAGGAATCTTAACTTAAGGGTACTTGAGCTTTGTATATTTATACTGCACAAATTAACTCAGGGTTATGTAAAAGCTTACTGAAGATATTTAATTCATGCAAACTCGTGTCTCGTGTATTTGTGTTAACAAACTTAATGTCATGTTTTTAAAGTTCAATGTTATAGTCAATCACCATAGTGTGAAAATAATACTGTCATAAGGTCAAACCAAAGCCAGGACAGACCTTAAGATGAAACCACAGCAGGTTATCCAGGCAGCCCAATTAGTAGTAGCCTTTCCCCGGTCATCTCAGGATAGAGGTACCTCTACAGGGGTGGGCTGCTACAATGAGCTCACAGTGATATAGTCCCCCCCTGGCACCAGAAAAAGCCTTCAATTCCCCAAACCCCTGGTCAGCGATGGTCCAGAGGTCAATTGGCTCGTAGATCAGCTGGGTGTCACCTGGAGTTCTGATGTTCAGTGTGTGGTCCTGACCAGACACCACCTATAGCTGTTCACTGCCGCTGGAGGGTTTATCTGTGGGAAGGGAATGGAGAGAGAGTTCGAGGCCAGGTGGGGTATGGAGTCCTGTGGGCATCTATGGATGGCAGAAGCTACATCTTGTCTCATATGGTGTCGCGAGGACAAGGTTCCACATTTCTGAACAGGGTGTGTCAGGTTCAAGGGTCCGGTCACATAATAAATAGTGTGGTACCAACATATAGTCACAGTCAGTTGACGCTAGCTGGTGTCTCACTGCAGTCTTTATAATGACATTTTAATGTGTGGGGAATTCACGTCAGATAGTGGCCTGTGATTTAAGTACAACCATCCCTTGCCGACACAGGGACACAAAACAAAACGTTTTGTTACAACTCGCTAACGAGATTGAGAGAAAGTTGCACACGACAGGACGTCTATCTGGCAAAAACAGCGTTCCCTGATTGATTCAATGAAACAATCAACACCGTGTGTGGTTAGGGTTAGCATGTCGTAAGCGCTTGTGACAGGCTTTGCCCTATCATCACTGTACAGAAACTGACAGAGCTACCATGCACCCAAAAAGATGGCATCTGATTGTCTATTGCAATTACACAAGTGCAGAGGGGCACACGGGATCAGCCTGGGTGCAACGGACTTAGTGGCGGACAGTGAGAATGGTTTTCTCTGCACACTCATAAGTGCAGTTAGTGCAGTTATTGGTTCAGACTTCATGGGCTTGAAGGATACTCAGGAAATACATGTTGCTCTGGTTTCTTTGAAAGTACTGAAGAAAACTGGTGAGACTGTGAGGTGGAATTACATGCTGAGAGTTTGTCATCTTCCGATAACTTCTGTATTTAAAGATATGAGCTTCTCGAATAGATGCAAAAAATGAGTCTTGTCCAAAGTTTTTCTACTCTGAAGTACAGACGTGCCACCGAGCTCAGAAGGAGCGGTGGAGCCCAGGTGTGTGGCAAGGAGTTTACGAGATGTACTTACTCATCTGATCAGTCATAGACGGGCCGGCTGATTGGGTTTTAGGTGCTAAAGTACATATGTGCATCCCGGGGCAACAGAATCACACCTTAAAACTCAGGCACGGATGAAAGACTGTTCCAGAATTAGTCGCCTCAATTCGCCCTTTCCTTTTACCAACCTGTCTCAGCTGCACACACACTTCCTGGCCGCCGCTCTGTGTGTGTGTCTGTGTGCGAGTTTTTGAGTGTGTGTGTGTGTGTGTTCATTCGCTCGTTCTGGATTTGGCTTGGGGGCTCAGGGTCAGAGGGACGTGGGGGATGGGAGGAGTGCATTTCGTGCAAGACAGGAAGATGGCTGCCATGTCTGGAGACGGTGAGTTCAGATAACGGACCTTCAACTTCTCTTTCGTTCGTTTGCCCTGACCGATGTTCTCAAGATGTGAAAATCATTCTGTAGAACCTTCATGTGAAAGGAGGGTGATTGAGTTGCATAATTCTGGAATATTTCTTAAGTGAATTGTTATTGTACAACTGGTTGCCAAGGGTTATGTCACCGGCTGCGCCCAGTCGTTGTGCCATAATTCCTGGTGACTTGTCCTCATATTCTAATTCTGAGGAATGTGTCACAGATTAGGTCCACGTGCCCTCTCCTAGTCGCGGAGCCCTCGTCTTCCGACCCCACAGGTCTGTGTCACTTTATTTCACAGGGCCCTCCTGCCATAATGGTTTGTGATAGGATCTCTCTTCAGGGTTGGCTCACTTCTCTGTGAGAAGTGATACCATTGGTAATTGTGTCTGAAGCCTTTCGACCGCGGCTACACGAGCCACCGCTCAGAAAACGCGAGGGGCAATAAGGGAGAATGGGGCGGGATGGCACTGAGCCTCCAGATGCGTTCCCGGATGGAGACAGGGGGCATTGCCCTCCGTAACCACCACCCTGGGAAAAAAACAACATTAGCATTTCTCCTCTCCTTGACTCATCTGCATATGTGTAACCCGGCTGTGCATTTTTAATTTGTGCCTTATTACAATGGCAGTTTTAATTCAGGGTGACTAATTTATTTTATCCCATCCTGTCACATTTCCCTAATGAACCCGCCCCCATGATGTAGATTTAACAGAACAACACAAGTTAGTTCTGATATGATTAAGTGCAATTACGTTACCTAACTGCCCACCTTACCTTTCGTCATACTCTATTCAAAATGCACCCATGAAAAGAGCATTATGCCGTTGGAGAACACATGTCGATCCAAAGTTTGCATTTCTACTGTTCACCAAATGCCACTGGGAGAAAATGACAGTACGTTTGGCATTTTTGACCTATAGGTTGACTGTAAGACAGAAAACAAACCACAGTCAGTTCCCAACATCCACCTCACTGAGCATAACAGGGACATGGAGAACAGAGTGGAGCCGGCCAGCACATCACTAATAGATTAACCTGGACAGTAAATGGTTATGAACCAGAAGTGCACCTTTTATTTGTTCCTGGCCGTTTCCAATCTGTGTGTATGTATGACAGCGAGTGTGTGTGTACGTGTGTACGTGTATACGTGTGTGTGTGTGTGTGTGTGCGTGTGTGTGTGTGTGTGTGTGTGTGTGTGAGCTTCACCGCTCGCTGACTTGATTCTGGACTGGGGGCATGAAGCTGCAGTCTGGCAGAGGGGACGTCCGCGCCATCACTGCTTACTTCCCTCTCCCTCTCTCTCAGTCTCTCTGTCGCCCTTCCACAACAGGACTGGCCCAAGAGCACTTTAGTTTGGGGTCTTACCCCTTAGTAAACCGTCTCTATTGCCATTTGCCTCAATGCGTCACTCTTCGATTCATTGAGCCCGTTCACAGCGAGTCAGGTCACTGTGAAGGTGAGTCCAGGTCAGTGCAGGTTTCTGGAGTTTATTCTGTTTTGCATATGACAACCTATTAAAAGCTTGTTTCTGATTGGCTTCTAGAGCTTTCTAGTGCATGCGTCCTTCCCCTATAGCAGGTACTGTATACCGGCAACCTCTCAGTGTGGTCTCTGTAATAAACATGAGAACTAAACCGTGTCAAACAGCCATAGATAAAGGAAAGACAAATAATTGCTTAAAGGTTGAAAATGGCAAATTAGACAGAGTTAGCGGAGAGCATCAGTTTAAGTGAGCACGTGCTGTGAAATTGATTAGGCTACTCATCAGATTGTTTCACTCCTGATCTGCTGGTGTTCTAATGTGCTGTCCTCAGCCGCCATCAGCGATTGGTCGCCGATTGTTACTCCTGGCAACAGAACTAGGCGAAGTACAGGACGGGGACACGCCCATGAGGTATCCGATGTGTCCGTTCATCTTGACAAAAATGACTGCTCACGAAACAGACAACCACCATCCTGGCTCATATGGCCTGCAGTCGCCTACCCATCCCCAGACCAGACACCGCTAAAGGAGCCACCGCCAGGAATGTGGTGGGGGAGGTTTCTGGGAGAGCTACTCAGAGAGACTATATTTAACTGCACATGACACACAGCTGATCGCTGGCTCCTTTGAAAAGCATATATGGCCGAGGTCTCCATGAAATCGACATTTGCATCCCGGGGAAGGCCCAGTGCGAGACGGGACAAAGCCAGGTCTTTGTGCTAGATCCAGGGAGGGCAGTCATGTCTTATCTCCTGTTTCCCCGACACGTACGTTTACTGCGTGCGCTTGTTACACGGCAGCTTTTCCACCACGACTTGCCGACACAAAGCGTCCGGCTTTGATCCGGGCGCCAGAGGCCACAGAAGCCTCGAGGCCGTGGCACACTGGTGTGTTATCAAAGATGCCGTTGATGGGATGGACGTTGGGGAAGGTTATGCGGGTGTACAACGTTACTGACATGTTCTCCTCACAATGGGTCCAGTGTGCTCCTCACGAACCCTTATCCACCACTGCTCACATCGCCTCCTCCTCATCCCCTCCTCACCCCCTACTCACCCCCTTCTTCACCCCCTCCGCACCCCCTCCACGCCACCTCTTCACCCCTGCACACCCCCTCCACACCCTCTCTTCACCCCCTCCACACCCTGTCCTCACCCGCTCCTCACCCATTCCTCACCCCCCTCACCCGCTCCTCATCCATTCCTGGAGGCAGGCCCCTGCGGACTACCCTTGTGACTTTTACAGATGTCACGCTTGCACCCTGCAGTCATTCAGAGACATGACGAGTTCTCTTTCCCAATAATGTGATGGCAAGGCTTTGTACAATAGTGAAAAATGTCTGTGCCTTTGGTGTTGTTAATGAGCTGTGTTATTGCCATAAAAGTATTTCACGGCGGGTTAAAGCGCTGCAAATACAGCGATAGGGACCCCTAGACCATGGCAGGTGTGTAGGGGTGACAAGTCATCGATGGACTGGTGTCCTGTGGAGAGAATAGATATTTGCATGTTTGAACAATTCCAACATGTTTGCTCAACAAGGGTGATGAATAGACGAGACGTAATTTTATTGGTTTCATTCAAATGTCCAGTCAGAACAGCCACAGTCAGTGGCTTGGCTCACGGCTGATGTTGTGTTCTAGGTTTATGACTTGGTGTACTTGACGGTTTAGTTGATGTGGATAATTCCAAAAGACTCGTGCCGAACGACTCATGAAAACCGCCTGAGACCACATGAATCCAAACGAGTTCTGTCCGGTTGAAAATGGCCGAATCGCCCTCAGTTTGTTTTCATTTTTTCTCCTGACACAGTGTGATAGGCCGTGCCCTCAAACCCTCCATTACGCTCATAATATCTCCCTTTCACTCCCTTTCATAAAAATTGTCAGCTCTGTGGATGGCTGAAGTTTAGTCAAAGACAGTTGGAGATCACCTCCAGGGACACAGAGGGAGAAACTGAGAGGGTGAGACGGAGAGCGAGAGAGGAGAGGGAGAGCCGTGGTGCCTTGTGGCCCGTAGCCCCCCAATCCGGTGACACCTCTCCCAGAGCCAGCAGGATGAATGACTGGAGATAGTACTCCCATGCCTCCCTCAGGAGAAACCTGGCCTGCATCCATCCACACATCTACACATAAACATACACACACACACACACATTGAAATTGATATCCATGCACATATTTGTTTGCACACACAGGCATAATGATACGCTCATACAGGCACCCCCCGCACATACACCACACACACACATACACACACATATACACCACACACACACACACATACACCACACACACACACACACACCACACACACACACACACACCACACACACACAAACATACACCACACACACACACACACACACATACCACCGCTCTCTGTCCCCTGCTGTCCTCGCTGAAGGGCCCCTCTGTGTAAACCATAAGACAAAATACTCTAGCCACGACGACCTGAAATACCACGAAGCAGCTCCTGACCTAAGGGCTCCCGTCAGGCCTTCCTTCGCACCCACCACGCAGACAGCACCGTCAGAGGGGCAAAAAGGGTTAGGCAACGACGTGAAAGAGAGCAACATCTCTGGAGAGCGAAGAGACACACGGACGACAGCATCTCCCTCAAGGAGACCGCCGTCTTCTGCCATGGTGGACACCAGCGCTAAACTCCTGTCAGGTTCCATGGCCCCATCCCCTGCCACTGTCACTCTCAGGGGCAGGATAGGACTTTCCGAAGGGGGTCGAGTCAGTCAGACACGTGGAAGGCGGTCAGTTGTTCCCCTCTCAGGGGTGTGCTGTACTTCCATTTCCCTGTCGGAAGATGACCCGCTGTGGCCATTAGGGTGGCAAAATGGCCACTAGGAATCAGATACAGCAGTAAAGAGCTCTCTCTCTCTCTCTCTTCAGCACTGAAACCTTGTCTTTGGTGGTAGAGGGATTTTGCTGTCTGCTACTCCCTATGGCGACTGTTGGTGATGTTGTACATTGTGTTACTACTGGAAATCTAGCATCAATGAAAAGCGTTTGTTTAATATAGCAGGGCTGCTCACTTTTACATTGTTTTGTGGTAACTCTGTTCCTAAACGAGAGTTTTATTTCCACGTTCTATCTCATGTAATGTTTTATTATATACAAAATAATTTATTTTTATTTTTATGTATCAGGTTCTCGGCCAAAGGTGTCAGAAAGGCTGCCAATTCTGACTGCACGGTAGTATAGCAAATGTTCACTTTTGCTCTCCGGATCTCATTAAAAACTGAATGCAGACTACAGTGAGTAGAAAGTGAATGCATTTTGTGAATAGCACACATAATTTATTTTATTCAACGGATTTCAACACGCACATTTTATTATATTTAAGAATTATTTTAGAACCCTTTATTTCTTTATCTTTTATTAATTCAACATATTTCATATAGACTAATAGGAATACTCTTCTATATAACAAATACAATTTTAAAATTTTCAAATATCTATTTTTCTGCAACTCTCAGAGTAATGCAAGGAAGACTTGTTGGAAAGGCATTTTTCCACAAACACAGTGCTTCGTGTTCCCAGGTGACTGCTTAACTCTGGCAGTAATTGCTAACTTGCTGCCGGCATTGTATATGTATGTATGTTTGTTTGTGTGTGTGCGTAGATATAAGTGTATTCTGTGCCTGTGCCTGTGTGTGTGTGTGGGGGGGGGTATTTATAGACAGTTCATGTACTTTATATGTATGTGATTAGTCATCTACATTTTGTATGTTGTGATGTGCGTGTATTTTGCATATATGTGTTCTTACAGGTTTTTCTATCCTATCGAGGACCGAAAATCCCTGCAAGGATAAAAAACAAAAAACCCTTGACCTTCAACATTTCAACTTGTCTCTGTAATGATTTTTTCTATGTTTGGGGTTAAGGTTTAACGTAAAACGTATATTATATATTATATACAGAATAGAGTTATGTTTTTTCTTTCACAAAATAGGATTTTAAATGGCAATGATGTGTGGAATACCTACGAAGCTAGTAAACCAATAATGTGTGTGTGTGTGTGTGTGAATTGTTTTTGCTCTGTGTGTTAGTATACATTGGAATTCTGGAATGTTCCTCCACAGGTGACTTCTGTTGTTCCCTACACATCTACGTTTTGCGTCCCCGCCGATACTCACGGCCAGAAAAGAAAGATGAATTTATATAATTTTATAATACCCCCTCCTCGCTACAAGGGGCCAAATCTTTTCAGCATTTCCAGTCCTGTGAGCTAATTTGACAGCTCATGGGGTGATGTGGATTCCACTTCAGAGAGACAGGTACCCTAGGGCTAGCCAGCTGGATTGTGGATGCTTACAGATTTGGCTCTCGCTTCCTGCTGGGTGTCATCTGTCTCCTTGGTCTCGCGGTGGATAATTTTTTGTCCTCCTGACATCATGTGCCTGAGCAGTTTGTGCCTAGCAGGGCCTGTCTGTCCAGGTCGCCCATCAAACCCAGCCAGCATGCGTCTAATCTGACGAGGCACCACTCCAAACACAGCCGCCCCCGGGCTCCCCCTCTGTCCCACGTCGAAAATCACAGGCCCACAAAATAAACGTCCCAACCGTCAAGACCATGCGAGGCCCCTGCTCCTCTGCCAATGCAGTCGAGGGGAGGAGGGAGGAACAGGGGTGGGCTGAGGGGAGCTCCCGCCATGGGGACTTATTTTGCTCACGCACAGAAAATGTCCTGAGTTTCTCTCCTGTGGCTGTCACTTTGATTGCCGTTGTGGTGCGGTGGAGGCTGCCTCAACAGGTTTAGGCCTCTCCCTGCCTGTTGCCGGCAGTTGACTTGGACACCGCGCCACATTCGGACGGGGCGATCCTTTGGTTCGATTATTGTTCGCGGCGGACGACCCCGTGGGAGAAGTGACAGCACAGCGGCCCGCTAATCCCGGAACCGGGGCTCGGCGAGAACGCTAATCGTAGACGACACAATCGTTCCACTCCAAGGAGGGGAAGTTTACAAATCACTAGACGCGGTTGACAAGGTTGCTTGGCAGGGGGAAAAAAGGATTTCCCAAAAAGCACATGATGACTACATATGTTGATTTTCAGGCTGTGAGCTACACGTCTACCACTGCTTGTTGCCTCCTTCTGCCATTAGAGCCCTCGCCTCCTTGGCCTCGGGAGGACGTGACAGTAGGGAAGCATCGTGCTCTACCGTGCCTCAGAAGGTGCCACTACTACCGGGGCTCTTGTTAGTTCTCGGGGCCTCTCTCTCTCTCTCACCTTCTCTCTGGTGCGGTGACGGTGGTAGTGGGCAGCTCAAAAACATGCTCCAGGAGCAGTAGGGTTGGAGTGGCACCAGGACGACTGACCTGTTCACAGCCCTGAGAACTGCAGGGCAGAGTGAGCTGGCTGACTGGCTTGAAGAGAGAGGATGAGAGGGGCAGGTGGGTGTTTGTCAGGAGGGGCCCCGGCCCATCCACCTCTCATCCACCCCACCCCCCCGACCTGTTCCGAGCCACAGTCAGTGGCGCTCAGTGTGCTGTGAACGCCAGGCTCTGAGGTCCCTCTGGCCTTCTCCAAGGGTCCAGAGATCATGACCAGAGCCAACGAGGAGGAGGAGAGATTGAAAGAGAGAGAAAGGGAGAGAGAGCAATGTAATGCAAAATAATTATAGCCAATGGGTTATGTGAGCAGCACCATTGTCAGGGGCGGTGTGCATGGGGAGGGGGGTGGTTCTAAGCCGCCACTGCGCTAACAGGCCCGATGGGTATGTTTTGTAAACCACTCGTACAGACCTCCCACAGAACACCGTTCGTCTAAGGACTCAATGCTTCAGGACCTCTGCCGAGTTACTGCAGTCTGGGCAAGGAGAGAGTGTGTTGGTTTCACATATTGCACTGAGGTGTATGAGGATAGAGCTACAAGACACAAAGCTGCACGATATGGACAGAAATAGACTTATTTAAAAAATCTGTTTAATGTATATATCACTACCAATCAATCAGGTTGACAGCAAACGGCAAATTACGTATATCCATATTCCCTAAAGATGATTGGCTTGGATTTACCTTGTTTAATTTTTTGCACTTTGTGCAAAATGTTCACAACTTGAATAATTAATAAAGATTGTAAATGTTATTTGATCTATTTGTTCTAATTATGAGAAATGTGTTAAATGTTACATACTTTAAAAATGATTATTAGTGTAAGGTTCACCCTGTGAAAAGGAGTGAGCAGTCGTTTGCGGCTGTTACTGGATTTACTTAGTAAACCTATGACCACATAATGAGGCTCAAGTCCTGGACAAAAAAATATTCTGAAATCCGGAACATTCTGGAATCTGGAACACAACCCTGGCAAATAGAAATCACAGACGTACTCATTATGTCGATGTTTGCTTAGTTCCCAAACTACGTCTACTTCTGCGCTGTAGTCAAGACACAGACAAATATTGTAATGTTAGGATTTCTGTCTCTCGATTCCGCCCTTCCTTTTATCGAGGCTTTGGGTTTTTATACGGCCCAAGTTGTACAGTCACATACTAAGTTGAGTGTGAGGATTTTATTATCTTCTGTACAAATGCAAAACATGTCATTTTACATGAAGTTAAATCAAATAGAATGTACTGTAGACTCGTGGAAATGAAAAATGTAATATAAAAATGTATGTTGTATGTTATTTTGCATGATTTCTTCTCTAATGAGGATAATACATTTATTTGTAATAGATTTTTCATGGCATAAAATGTGGAAACAAAATGTTATTACCACTACAGTCATGTTATAAATGTATTTATTTATTTATGAATGATCCAAATTAAACCTATGAACACATAACCTTAATATACCATAATTTCTGATATTATGCTGAGCAGAATATAGAATATAGGTTTTGTCATTGTCTTACTGACAGTAGAACTAACACCAGTTTTATAATTGTGTGTTAATGTTGATCTGAAATTATTGTAGGCAATCAATTTAAAAAGCCTCCTCGCTTATTCTCACAAATGTTAACATGCACTATTGTAGTGTTCTGTGATAGCAGATCATAAATTGCCACAATGACTACTCATGACTGCAATCTCCTTAATAGATGCTGATCAAAACCAATGATGCAGATAACAGATATTTAGCTTAATCATGTGGTCAAGAGTCAGGATGAGAACAGCCCACATCTGAAGAGTTTCCTGTAAGTGGAAGTGACTGGTCTGTGTAACTGGTCTGTGTAACTGGTCTGGGTAAGTGGTCTGTGTAACTGTGCTATTCAAATAAATGGTTTAGGTTTAAACATGCACCGTTTGCACTAAGGAACCATTGTTACACATTCTAATATGTTTATTTTCCTACTGTGTTCTAGCATCAAAATTAGCCTACACTGGGGGGAGTTAATGTATTGACAGACAATGTTGTAAAAAATCAACACTTTTGCAGTTCATAACTCAATATTAGAAAAAATTAAAAAGCGCTGAAGATTTATTTTTAATGTAATACCAAAAACATATAATTCATGTTGAAAAAATATGGAACTGGTGGAAGTAGTGTGTTTAGTTCTGTGTATTTAATACAAAGGCTGGTCTGCTTAAAGGTTTTCAGACGTTCCATCAGCAAGCAAAAACACATTCCCTGTAAGAAGTAAGAAAGAAAAATACAATGGAGTCCAGCTGAAATGAAGATACACCATAGGCTTCAACAGGGACTTGAATCTCTGTCTTTTCATAATGTAGTTTATTATTATTGTTGTTTTTATTTGACAATTCTGTGTTGATTGTCAAGTCTTTTTAAAAACCTGTGCACAAAGCACCATTGAGTTGTGTATTTAATAATGACAATTAATGAAGTCGTGCAAAAGTGAGTCAAAAATAAACAAAAAAAATGAATTGGCATTTAAATTAGCATTTAACCATCGTTGTTTTGCTACATAAACCTTGTAATAAAGTGCTTTTACAAAAGTTAGAAAAAACTGTAACCCGACTGTAATTATTAAAGTGGACGTTGTTTCCACCTAGTGGCAGATTATGGGAAACACACTTTCTACAAGTAAAGTCCCCTCAACTCCCCAGAAATAGGCTGAAATAAACGGAGGGTCTCAATGTGTGTCTGCATTAAACCCATACAGCCTATTTATACATGTGTATACACAAATATAAAGGAAAGACTATAGAAAAGGTTAGAAGATGTGTCCATGTATTCATCCATGTTAAAGAGTTTTCTGAACATAATAATGTTGAAGTTTACCACCAACTTTATGTAGTCAGGTTTTAGAGACATCTAGCATCAACCTTTCAGATGGTGGACGCATTAAATTGTTGACTTGTGTGACATATGGCCTCTATCAGTCTCTATGGGAAACACCAACACAGGCTGGGCTCATTCGAAAAGAAGAAAAGGCCTTTGCTCTTGCCTGTGAAAATTTGCCTAGAGGGAATCCCTATCTAGCCGAATAGCTACTTTCCTTACTGAGGATTTGGCCTGGTTGCAGATTTCAGTGCGATGTAGGATGCAAGTCCAAGTTCCAAAAGCTGAACAATTTCGCACACTATCAGGGTTGCAATCACCCACATTTAAATGCAATGAGGATTGGCCTATGTTGCATTATTATAATGATCAATTAATTCACATTTGTAAAATTATTCAATTAAAACATTATTTGAATTAATTTGAAAATGTTATAGAGAATGTATTTTCCATATTAACTAGTCTATGTTAAAAAAAAATCAGTTCCCTTATTTGAGCCATAAATCAAACGCATGGTTAATGTCCATAAGAAAACTGCAGTGGGTCAAGATATCCTGACGATCTTCAAACCCAAATAAATGGTAATGTTAGTTATTTGAAAACAAATATATATATTATTAATAATGTTTAGACGAATTGCAATTTCATGACCCGGAAGAACTTCTTTCTGCCGTTGACAATATGCGGAAGTCATGCTGCCTTAACATCACCTGACAACAGTTATAGTTGGGTTAAATATATTTTAACCACGTTTAACCAAAGCTTAATCTATGCAAACGCAGACATAATTACTGCATATAACTGCTGTAGCAAACATTTATATCCTTGGAAAATAGACGAAAAGCGATATATATACGTGCCTGCAATCTCAGTCCAACCTACTGCTAAACACAGCATTGGAGCTGTTGTCGTAGTTATAACTTTGCTTTAGTGTTATAACGCTTGACTATGGACAAGATAGCCAAAGGTGAGTACGTTGGTATGTGTTTGCTGAATGTAGGTTAGACAAGTTATATGACTGGTTAGCCTACCTAAACAGGAGAGAGTCATGTGTTTGCTGAATGTAGGTTACATAGTTCATTAGTATTAATCCTGGTCACGTATCTGTTTAGGTAGTCTCACTCTAGTGTTTTCTAGTTTCACCTTAATCAATTCACATTTGAGTTGATGCATTCAGCGGATATATGACGGTCAATACAATTATATTTTGAAAATATGACTCCGGCGATCTTTTATTTCATGACTTATTTTTAATTAATGGTATTTATGTCCTTATTGATGCTCGAATATTATAGTAACTTGGACTACTGTACCCAATCAATTCCCAAAGCTTGGTTGACTTCAATATTTACAGACAATATCAATGTAAACAACCACTGTTCATCCTCTAGCTTTGTTAAGTCTATCATTTTTTATATCATGGATGGATGTCATACCTTATTTTCGTAGGTGGAGTGAAGGCGTTTGGGTTATAATATTTCTACAGGGGTGGGATAGCTGCTTTTTTGTTGTTTCAATTAAGTCAAGTTTAGTAATTACTTCTGACATTGTCAGTTATTTAACATTACATGTTAATGGTGTGTGTGTTCCATTTAGATATAGGCGATATCCAGTCCAGGCTAATAGACCATAAACCTGTCATACAGGGCGAGATCCGCTACTTCGTGAGGGAATTTGAAGTAAGTGTTCAACTTGGTTAAGAAGTGCAGAGTGATTGCTAATTTACCAACAGACGCTATTGTCGTTCATTCTCCAGGAAAAACGTGGGTTCAGAGAGAGTCGTTTGCTGGACAACCTGAACAGAATGGTAGTGGAGACCAACGAGCAGACTTTGCCCAAATGTTCTGAGCACATGCACGAGCACCTCTGTGATGCCCTCACACGATGTATGTCCCTCAGAATGATCTTTCAGCTGCCGGATAGTCAAATGTATATTAACTCAACGACTGTTACGCCTCAAACTGTAAAGTCTTAGAATGCAACGTTGTTCATTGTGTTTTCCTACAGTGGAAGCTGCGAATCATATGTCACAGAGGATCCAGCAGAGGGAGCTTGAAGCACATCAAGTAAAAGCACAAGCTTAATTAAATACCAATTGTAATATGACTATTTGGACGCTACAGCCAGACTGGGAGCTGGCGTTTGACCAGGCTTGTGGTCAGCTGGCACTAAACCGCAGAAATCTAGGTGGTACAAAAAAGTAGCACCTAGATATCTCTCATCAAAAATGCGTTGAGTTTCATATTGCAGGATCTTGTTTGTAAATGTTTTCTGTGACATCCGTATTCTAACTTATCTCGTTGTGTGCATATTGTCCGCCCAGAGCACCCAACTGCAGGTGACCGCTGAGAGACGCAAAGAGGACTGGGAGGAGTTTCTGAAAGAGCAGCAGTGGCTGAAAGAGGAAGTAGACGAGGAGCATGTTAAAGCTGTAGGACGCCTTAGCACCATGTACAGCGAGATGAAGAACGACCTGGCCAAACTGTCCTGCTTTTAAGTGTGTGTGTGTGTGTGTGTGTGTGTGTGTGTGTGTGTAATGGAGTGGTTGCCTTAGATTGATGACACTAGCAGAAGACTTCTAAGCACTAATGCTTCACTCACTGTATAACAACATTCTCCATATCTGAAACATGAAGTGTAATTAACAACATCACATTTTCGCAGGCCATCAAGTCCTTAAAACCAAACAGAAAATGTAATATGTACAGAAAGAAAAAAACTCATTTACAGACTAGCGATGACATGATTGTTCTATTGCTTTAAATATGTTCAGATGTTTTTAATGAAATCATGCCTGTGTAAAAATATATGGGTGCCTTCAACTGGACAATAATTTAAAATTGACTTTAAATGTAAATGTACGTGCAAGGCACATGTGTTAATGTAAACAGTGCCACCTAAAGCTGGGTGGTTAACAGCAACGTCATCATTTCAATCGAATCACTGGGCGAAATCTCTTTATTAGAATCGAGTGCAGTCAACCTTGGTCATAAAGTACAACGACAACAATGCCTTTGTTTCGCAAATGGCTCCGTTGAAGCCAGCTCAAACCGCCAACTGTTGTCGCTACTTAGTGGTGTTGCCTCGGTCTGTAATATGTGCTTGTAAAGTGAGATGTAGACTGGTTGTGCTTGATGAAGTGTTGTGTTTAGAGGAAGTATTTTTACTGGATGGATGGACACCCTGACACATTCCCTGGCCTACTGAGAACACAAATTCTCTCGGTCCAGAGTGGCAGAACAAACTTTAAAATAGCTTTTGTCAACACTGAACGCACCCCTGATTCCAGAGTCTATTGTCTTCAGAAACAGGCCTCATCAATCACTGGAAGTAGATTAAAGTGTTGCTCAAATGTGGTGTCTTTTTCTTGACGCATATATACATTGTGCCTTGACGATGGCTTCTACACGTCTGACATCACACGGCCTGGCTCAAACCACTTGACATCATCCAGTTTCAAGAAAGGCGGGGGGTTTTCCGCAAGGAGCCGTGATGTGACTGAGTCAACCTCTGTAAGTGGCTGGGGTCTGTTCATTCTGTTGCAAAAGTTGTTTAAATGGAACCAAGCAGGAAGGGAGTGACCTGAATCTGTCCAGAGGAAACTGTCTTTCTGCACCTATTGGACTAATGATCCCCATGGCGTTGGACCCTGTTAGATCCTCAGAGATCAGAAAGTTCACGGCCGTGCCAGCAGATGTTGTAAAGGCTAAACGCTGCCATGCGTGCGCGCTCACCCCACTCCCCTAGCCCGGACCATCACCACTTAATGGGACGTGACAACCCGGAAACGTGGCTCACCTCCACCAACAAGACACCTTTCATCTGGTCCTGTTTATTTTTCGGGTTAGCTTGAGAGCGACAACAGCTGGGTATATTCCGGAAAGGTTAACTATAAAGCCGTAGTGTTGGCTATTCATGAGAAAGTGCTGTAATGCCTATACACATTAACGTCCTCAGGTGTGGTGAGTCTTAACAGGTCTGCAGGATTTTACAATAAAAGCAGACGTCCATTTTAAACAAGCCCCTTAGATGCGGTTTGAAGCGATGCTGCTGGACGTTATACTCAAACGGACGCCTCCTGGCCTGCCGTGGTTCAGATTCTACGGTACTTGCCTCCGGGGCATGCGCTTCCCGCCTTCCCAGACAGACGCGAAGTTCCGGGTGGATGAGTGCGGAGAAGGTCAAGCGCCAGCCTACCCTGGCGTTATCATTCCTCCGGCCTGCCGCCTCGGGAAGCACGGCTTGTTTTCTATCGGAGCCATTGTGTTCTTCCTGTTATGTAAAGGGCCTGCCGATTACAGTCCAGAAGCTGGCTGCAGCTCCATGCCAACATAAATGGTCAGGGGGAAAAGCACCGGAGCCCGGCAGGCCTGACGGCAGCACAGAAGGGGTTGGACGACTGTAGACACAGATAGGGAGACGTCTGATTGTAGCCTGATTTAGGTTCTCCAAAATTAAAAAGGGGCCACATCTATTGGAATGGCATCTACAATGTCGCTTCTTAAAATACAATCCATGTATTCGAATAGTCTCCCTGTGAACTCTCCCATCTAAAGGGAGCTTATGGCAGTGCCTTGTGTGCTGTCTTCCAAGTTATTTAATGAGAGTTCACTGTTCTTATGAGGAGAACAAACGTGTGCACCGGAACAATGTGAAGTGGAGGGCTTTCATTAGCAGAAGCCTTCACCACAACCCCATGAGAAGTGGCCCTTTCACACTTATTCTGTTGTAGCTTATAATAGACCCCTCGCCCCATTTCTCAGGGGTTCAAATGAAAACGCCAATGAACAATTGGTTCTGCTCCCCAGGTAATAACCTCGCATTATAGCACCGCGTGAAGCCGGTGGGGAAGGTCCTGTGTGTTTCTAGGTGGCAATATGAATTCTTTGGCAGTGGTTGAATTTCACCCTGAGAAATGGTTGAGTTGTGGGGGCTGAGCTCTCAGAACTGCATTATAACGAATAATGAAGTTTACATTGTTCAGAAAGGGACTGTCCTCACACACTGCCAGTGTTGATTTTCTTAGAGACAAAAAGGCAGGTTTTCTTTAATTCAACCCTTGATCTTGAGTTTACTAGCCCATGCTCGCTTAGTTGTCCTGCTTAGTTTTTTTGACCCAGGATCATATTCTGGTCGAAGCAGACAGGCACAGAAATGTTGTCAGAAATTAATGTGAATTTGCTCAGTCCTGACTGTAGTAGTGGGAGCGATGTCCGACATGGTTGCCTTGACAACATGCACTTATGTCACGTTACTCACCATAGTTGTCAGGTTTTTAGTGTATGGGTTTTGGAACACTTAAGTAGAGCGACAAGAACAGAGGACAAGTGCAGTTCTTGTGTACTCGTTTCTGGATGAAGGGACCTAGAATACCTAATTGTGCACTTTTTTCTGCCATGATGCCCCATTCCTGAGAAGCAGGCGTGCTTTTTGGTTGGCTGGTTGTCACAAGCTTGCGCTGTCGACGTCGAGTCCAAAAGATCCAGATAAGGGTCAGCAACAACAAACACCTTCCTCAGTGAATCACTGCCAGAACAATGGCCAGAGAGGACGCAGAGAATGGCTTGTCATAGCAGACCGGCCTCAACTGGAAACCTGACGTTTGTTATTGTCTCAAAGCTATGGAATGTCCGGGTCATTTGCAAGCCGCATTCCTCGGTACATTATTTACCTTTTATATACAACGTACTACCACATGAATAATAGCTATTTGAAAGGTTGTCGTGACCGTCAACAACTAGCTACCTCATATTTTCGGTTGGCACGACACTGGGCCTTTTATAATGGCAACAATTCTTACAGCTAGTGTCATTTGGAATGATGATTAAAAGGGGTAAAGGTGTTAGGAGTTTTCTGTATATCCCTGCACGTTTGTTCGAGACGAGGTTATCTGTGTTCCCTCGGGGGATAGAGACGGTTAAATTAGACGGGTGTTTTTGGGCCAGGTGATGAATGAGGTTTTAACGACCACAATAACTGACCTTTACTAGCCACCCTGTTATCAGTCACAACACAGAGGAATGCAAAGTGTTAATGAATAACTGTCAATCAAGTCTGTGTGAAACATTGTTGAGTCTCGATTCCCCTTGTCGCACAAAAATAACCCATGAAGTGAGGCCCGAAGAAAATGACCACATTATCTACCCCCGTTCTTGAATCTCCCCGAAGAATTTGTATCTCAACGGACTTCAGAGCAGAACACTGAGAGATGTCTGGAGAAACTGACTTGCTCTAGCTTGTCGCTCACTGGACACAAATCCTCTCTTTTGTTAAATAAAGAGAATGATTTAATGAGCCATATCAGAAAATGTGGATGGGAAATGCATTCTCCAACCTTTTCGTCGGTTATTCATTTCTTGTTGTTGGCATATTGACGATACAGAGAAATTATTCAGGGAACAGAGGTAATAGCTGAACGCAATATAACAGATGATTCAGGGGCCAGGGTCCGGAGAAGCAGGGACGGCAGGCCAACTCCCTGGTTATTATTAATATTTTCTCTCCGTCGCATTCGGATTCAATCACACGGATCGTTGGTTGATGAATGGGCGTTGTATCGCTCTTATCTTCTCAAAATGAACCTTCCCAGACGGAGGTCAGTAGACTCTTGCTTTTCCTCGGACACACATTATGCTGAGAATAGTGTTCCCTGTCTCGCCATCCTTTTTTATTTTGCAATGTTTCTTCGGTATCGGTATGCAGCCCTCTAGATGACATGAACCTGTCCCCCATTTTCACTGCTATGAGGCAGGTTTAGCATCCTGCCGGAGAAATGCATGTTTCTGAGAATGAATCTCCCCGTCAGTACCCTGTGAAGGCCTGCATCCATCAGCTCCATCTGAACCCAAATACCTCATCCCAGATGGACCCTCAGCCTCCAATGACTTCAACTCTAGGTACAAAGGCCAGGAAGTTAAAGCATTGGCACTTCAGAATCAGAATGGGACGACGGTCATGTTAAGTGTGCAATATGCTGCTATCATGCTATTCCGTTAAGAGCCAGGCCCTGCAGCTGGACTCAACACAGCACTCTGGTCTCCAGCTCTGATTGACTGCTGTCGTCATGTGAGAGCCCCGTCTGAACCATATCGTAACCGTATTTGTGTAGTGGAGTCGTCGTGCGTCACCTGGACCCGTACCACGGCATGACCACAGTTTACAGGAGCATTCTGTCATACAGCCCTTGTTCAATTCAGATTTTGTGTGCTTGTTTTTATATCCCTATAAACTATGCAGTGTTCCAATAATTGGCTCTTTAAAATACATTTTAAAAAAACATATCACCATGTCTTATTTTATCCTGACGGATTTCAGGCTCTGGCCTCCAGCCCTTGTTTTAGTTTCCAGAGTCTAGTGGCCCTATTATTTCTAAACCTGCACTCAACATGACATACCCTGTTGTATTGTTGAGGGATGGCAAGTCTGTCAGCGGCGCAGGCTCATGTAACTCTGTGACTGCTAGCAGAAGGCTAACTCTGAAGCACACATCAAAGGGCCAGTGAGTAGCAGCTCAGAGCAGAGCCTTTTCCTTAGCACCTGCTCCCGCATGGCTGGCCAAGTCAAGCACATTAGTCCACTAGACACACGCACTCCACTTAATGGCTTCTGTGGGGACTCTGTGAGTGAAGGGCCATCCAGGGCTGCACGAACTCATGGACAGGTAAAGGACACACACACACAGTACACACATTTTAATAACACACGGTAAGAAATCTATATACACATATGTTCACACACATACGCTAACAAACACAGATGCACAGAGCTGGTGTCAGCCTGAGATAAAAGCCCCGGTCGTGCCAAGTCTCCTGCTACGCAATGTTCTGGTGAAGTGCGTCTGGTTATGCTTGGACTGCGATCAATATGAAGCAGAGAACAAATCATCCTAGGAAAAACAGTAAACATCTGTTTTGAGACTTGGCCACTTCTTGTTGGCAACGTCAGGCAGGCTTCAACTAGGCTGGGTCCTTTTTTTCCATGAGCGAGCAAGTGACAACATCTGCGATTTCTTTTCGAAAGGAAAATAAAAACAAACATTGACGCAATGTAGCGCTTGCCCAAGTGTCTTGCAATATGTTTTTTCACTTCGCAGGCCGGCAGGTTAACCACCAACCAGCACTCTAAATATGAAATACGACTTCGTAAAATATTACCTGAACCATGTCGGTACAGGTTCTTGTTTCAGCCTCATGGTTGTTATACACTGACATATATATTTTCGTAAACAGACCGCACGCATTCAAACAAAAGTGGGGATTTTTCAATGAAGTTGTATTAATAGGGCCTCTGTCCATTAGGCAATCTAATGAAACAGGTGGACTTAACCCCTGTTACTGTGGGGATGTCCTGACTTTCAGACTAAACGGCTGCAATCATGTTTACATTTGAGTGGTTTAGCAGACCTCCTTATCCAGAGCGGCTTATAAGAATAGCTGGGTAACTTCCTTGGTCAGGAACTAAAGGATAGATTTTTCTCCTTAGTTACTTCTAATATGCTCTAAGCACATTAAAGACTGCTGCTCGTTGTTAATGTCTCCAATGATCAACATATGCACAGCCAAAGGTCTCACCGGCTCACTTCGCTAGTGGGGACCTTGCTCGGTTGCCATGACGTCCGGCACATCACTGAGGCCCCTAGGGACCGCCAAGTTGGTAGACATTGCAGCCGGGCCTATCTGCTCTCTCAATCTCTGCATCCAGCCACAGGAGACTCCGAGATCTGGCGACCACCAGAGGTCCTACAGGTATTTGTCTGCTCTCACTTGGCCGAGGTTCCTGATGGCTTAACCAGCAGGAAGACGGAGCTTACCGCTTGGAGAGGACCCGCCGGCAGGCCAGCGCCTGGAAGAGTCGGCCCCAGCTGTGGGTCCTGTCGTCAGGGCTCACATCGCGCCTCATACGACTTGTTCAACAAGAAGCAGTGTCCATATTTCTTACAGACGTGGTGAGACATGACAACGCATCAGGTAATTTAACATGTCTATTCTATTCCTAATGCCGTTACCCAAGCAACGGAATTTAAGGTCCTTAACACGTTTTTCCTACTGCACCTGGCAATTAATTGTTCTACTGAAAGAAAGATATCAACAATGCCTAGTCTAAATGACATGCATGTAGATTGCGAATGGTGATCTGACCCACAACTGTTGCCCAGGTTTCCATTATCCACCTGCACAAACAGCTCCTCACCTGTCCTTTGGCAACCTGCAGATTGCCTGCCCCAGGAGTCACTGACACTGTAACCAGATCCCACTGAAAAGCTCAAAATCTGTAATAATTCCAACAGATACCTCATGAGAAGAGGATTGGATTCGTCATTGAGCGGAGGTAGAACATAAAAACACTGTGATACAGTGTCCGTTGCCGTGGAAACTGACGACAGCCGTCTGTGTGTGTCCATTTGTCCAAGATTCCCAGATGAAAGGCTTGGCTGCAAGGGAATTTTTTTATTTCCGTTGGAGTGGGAGGCCCTCCCCTGCCTTTTCCCATGAAAGGTAGCCGGTATAGTAGATATGTTCCTTTCAATTGATTGCTTCCTGTGTTTCCGGACACAATCTAAAATAGGTGGATGTAATCATTTGTTCATATTCCCAGAAACATACAGTATGTACTGTTGTTTAGATTAGATTCAACTTTATTGTCATTGGACAGTACAAGTATATTACAACAAAATGCAGTCCAACCGGAAGTGCAAAAGAGCAGTGCAAAAATACATGGCGTACAGCGCGAGGATGTGCAATTAACATGGATATGTTAACGTGCAGGTATTCAGTTCAACAATGTAGCAAATTGCAAATGTGCAGAGGGCAACGTCAGTGGAGAACATCTGTGCAAGTGCTAGCTAGTGGGCCAAAGGTAGCAATAGGAGTACCACGGAATGTATTGTGCAAATGGCTGATCGGGTAAATAAATTAGCAGTGTGTAAGCAAGAAGTAGCAATCGGGTACAACAGTACACATTGTAAAAGGTCACCAGGATGTTAGTAAATAGGTGGGCCTTCATTAGCTTCCTTAAGAAGTACAGGCGCTGTTGTGTTGAGTTGTGGTGTTGAGGGACCAGGAAACATGATATATAGATTGTATTACGTTGGAGATGTGGACACCCACGTTCGACTGTGGTCTCATCAATGAGAACTGGGGCATGTATGCCGCTATTTGTCTTCCTGTAATCCACAAACAATTCTTGAGTTTTCTTGGCATTGATGGTGTGGTTGTATAACTTTCTAAGTAATCTTCTATATGTTCCAGGAATCATCAAGAAGCTATGCTACACGTTAGATTACTAAAACAGACAGGCACTTAAATATATAGTCTGTGTTAATCCATAAGTAAATATCATACCTAAGTTTGAAATTCGAAGTAAAAAAGTTTGATTTATGGGACATATTGTTATCATCACACATAGATGAAAGACTTTTACAACAGGTGCCTACAAATCCTTTAAGTTTTGGAATTTAGAGATTAATTTGTTTAACGAAGGCAAGCGGTGAATTGAGAACTGGAATTATGTAACTAAAATCGTGTTGTGTAAAGAAAGGTTTCTTTAAATTAATCTACCCTAGTAGGTTTCTTTTCCTTAAATACAGCCTGTTATTCTCACTGTGTAGGCTGAAACTGAAAACATCTAAATCAAGACTGGGACTAGAAAGTGAAAATGCATTTCGGATGCGAATACAACTATCAAGTATAGAGAGCCAATGTGAGCTTGTTAACCAGGGTAATTTGGACAAAAAATATAAATAAATGACGTTTTTGTTTTTAAGCTCTATTAAAAAGTTTTTAAAATGACATCTTTTTAATAATCTCTTCATAACTATCACTGTTGGTGTGTTTATTTATTAACAATAAATCTATCAGGCGTGGTCTGATCTTTATGGAGATTCTGAGACTACTCAGACTGTATTAACAGACAGGACTAGTTAAATAGCAATTCCCTGCTGTGAAGGAAGAGTTCTGTTATGATCGGATGAACCTTGTTGCTTCATCAAAATAGCTCATGAGCTCATGAGTGCCAGAGTGGGCGGAGTCACTGTCTCACTGCACAGCTGCATTATTGAGCAGGTGTTCTAATATTGTTTGCGGTGTTGACATTCTGGTTGAGTGGGCAGAAGGACTTGGGGTTTCTGAAGAAGTTTTATTATTTTTCTTTCCTGCAACTGCTGTAGAGTTCTCGTGACAAAGCCTGGTAATAAACACAAATGGGATAAAACCACATATCATAAAAGACGTGGGAATGGTGGGAACATGTCATGAGATTGCACGTTTTTCCACTAAAGAACCTTCAACTACAATAAGTGTTTCATACTCTGCAGAGACAATAAAAACTGACCTTTTTGTTGGACTTTTCTTTTGTCAACCTTGGACAGAGTTAGGCAATACAGAAATCTACCTCTGCTACTCTTCGTCTCCCTGTCAGTCTCCTACCCTGTCAGTTTCCTACCCTGTCAGTCTCCTACCATGTCAGTCTCCTAACCAGTCAGTCTCATACCCTGTCAGTCTCCTAAGCTGTCAGTATCCTACCATGTCAGTCTCCTACCCTGTCACCCCGCCACCTGCCGACTCCTGAACTCTCAGCTCAGGAGAATTTTGGAAAATGCCCGTCCTCAGGTCCCAGCGGACAATTCATCTAGTTTTCCTATTAGGGAACATCTAGCCGACCTGGCAAGTTGCTCACACGTAACAATAAGTAACCAGTGGACACTGGAACTATGTGGCGTCTGCTGTGTAAGGCATGCCTGAACGTGTCGGCTATAATCTAGTCACATTTAACACTAGTGTGACATGTTAAGATGAAGCTGTCAGAATTCATAGTAAAATATGGATTCTGGGCGACCTTGGTAACAGCAGAGGGCCCAAAAGAGACGTCTGTGGACAACATTAATCACGTGTGGAAAATTCTCTTGTGTGTGTGTGATTTGTTTGTCTCCTGTTGAATGTATTCCACTCATAGGTTTCACTGAGGGAAAATAATGTAATGTCATTAGATGTCAAGAGTGTGTGTAACATGTCAAAGCAAACAAAAACCTGCTAGAAAATTCATATGTCAGCACAACAAAAGCAGAAAGAGGAAGGCAATAATCTCAAATGCAGTGGGAGTGGTTGCGATTAGCCAGGGCTGTAAATACTGTAGGATGGCAAAATTCACGTGAAACGGGTAGTATTAAAAGATTGCAAGTAAAAATATCTTCTCAAGCTTTGATACTTAACGGGGGTGTGTGTGGGTATTATCTCCCTCTCTGCACCAGAACAAATTTGGTCACCACTCAAGTCCTTCCAAAGGCCAAAGCACAAGGGCATCTGTTGAAGTTCAACCCTCAACCTTCTGACTTAAGTAGCATCATTTATCTCTGTGTGGAGAGTCTGTGACATGGTGGCACTATAAAAGGACCCATTCCCTGCGGGATGTTGGAATTTTGATGGTCAACCTGAGAATAGCAGAACACAGTGAACGCCTTTACATATATAGGTCACCTTCCAGTCGCTGACCCCCGGTTCAACCCAAACCCAAAACCGTTGTCGCCCGTCGGAAAGTTGACCTTTGCATTAGTAGGAATACTTTCACACTGTCGCCCAGCGGTTTCCCAATATTTCTCTGTTACCCCCGTATGTTCATTAATCTAATAAGCCCGTGTCTCATGAGTCGTCCTAGCACCCCTGTGTGGGAACCACTGCAGTAGACAGATATCACTGAGCAAAGTAATGTTCTGTATTTTCTGTGTTTATGCAAAGAGGGAAGCTTCCCTCAAGCTTCTGGAGCTGGGCTCCATCTACCAACACAGTGACACCCCAACAGAGGAATAGTTTTGCCTTGCAGCATCACTGATTAATGCACTGTAGAATACATTTTTTTATCTATTGTTTTTCGATTAACCGGGATTCTCTTCCTCTCCCTCAGGAAGAAAGTGCCACACACTATTGCACAGATGCAGTTCAGTTATTAACCAATAACATGTTGGCCTTCGTCATCATCATCATCATCAACGTCTGTGTAATGTTTTTTTTCACACTTCGGTTATGACACCAGACAATACACAGACACTTTTATTATTTATACTCTGTATAGTATAGTATACTATACTCTGCCCCTCTATTAATTTAAGGCCAACTCTTTATTCCCGTTGATCTGTGTTGAGCAGTGTCATGATCAGTTCTATGTTGAAGCAATTGAGCACAGAGAAACAGATATAAAGCATGACAGTTACATGTCCGTAGTCTTGTCACAGTAGCTTCTTGGCTATTATGGTGATCTTTGTGATGAAATACATTTCCGAAGGGCAATACAGATCTGCAGGCCCAGAGAGTCAACATCTGTTGGCTAACAGGAGCCAGCGCTGCACTGAGACTTGAGTATGTCTTTCTTTGACAGGGTGGGAATAGCTTGTTAAGCCAATGGGTTGTCAATCTTGGGAGCCAGTGCAATAAATACCATGGGAATGGAGCTGGAATTTATAGCTCTGTAACTGTTTCACAGGTCTTCAGTGCCCATGGAGGGACCATCGTCTTAGCAGTAAACACAAGTAATTAATAGGTCTAAAATGTTGTCATTATTAGGCATCATGTCCATTGGCAATGAAGAGATTGGCAACCCTTTACTTATATTTGACCATCTGTTTGGAAGACCAACGACATATCATTCAAGTTACCTAAGTATGACTTAACACATGAATCCACAAAAAACGTTGTATTGGCATAATGTTTTTTATTTTTGACGAATGTTTTTTGAAGGATTCTTAGACGCCTGCACACTAAAGGGCATAGCTTGTTCCAGGAGTAGGGCAGAGGTGTGAAGGGAAAATTGTGCTGGTTGCCATGCTGTTGCTCTCGGCCGGTACTGGCAAAGACCATTCGAATGTAACTTATTGGGTTTTCAAAAAGCCTGCTGGAGATTAAATATGTGTTCCATAAATTATGCTTTTGACAGCAGTCACGCTGGGGTTTCTACCAAAATAATGGAACAACTTTGGAAATTGTTGGCATGGTGATTTAAAAAAATCTACAATCTTATTTAATGATGAGAAGCTATAGTTTCCACAGTCAACTTTAAGGAGCTCTAAGAAATGAGAATTTGGCAACACAATTCATCTTATGGTCCTTTGTCTGAAAGACCTGAACACAACCCATCTAAAAGAATGTAACACACCAGAACCAAATCATTCATTCAACATAATGACCTTGACTTAACAAGAGAACCTTTGGTAGGAAAACCCCTGTGTTACAAGTGACAGGTTAGATAAACAAACCAAATGTGCATCTCTAAGAATATCTCCATGGAACAGTCGAGAGGTCGTACATCAACTCACTTGTAACTTGCCAATGTACTGTAACTAGGGAAACAAATGCGGTCCGTTTCCTTAAAATGGCATTCCATTGTTCCATGTATTATTGAAATAGCTCAGGAAAGGAAGGCTTCTCACTTCATTTCCTGTTCTCCCATAAATAATCCTCTGAATAATTTTCTTGTGCTTCCCATGACAATATTGATTAATATAGCCTGTCTTTGTACAGTACCTGGATTAACAGTTTTACAGTGAAGCATGGTTACAACCAAAATGTGTCTTGCGCACAGATAAGACGATCACAGTGTCAAGCTGCAGTGCCACACCCCTGGAATGAGAGCTCATTGTGGGGTTGCTTGAGTGCAGACGATTGCCTGCTCAATTTCAGACTGAGAATCAAACCAGGCGGTTTTAGCAACACATCCCAATTACACTTTTATTTGGTGCTGATGAGTGTAGACATTTTTTACATGAATAGACTAATACCTTGGGTACTACAAAAACAGATGTACTACAAAACAGTGATTTTAAGCAATTGGAACACACTGTAGGCAACATGCTCTCTTATCACGAGTCACGACCATGATTAGACAATACACTTGAACTAGGCCTTTCAAGCCCACAGAGGGGTTTCCATCGGAAGCGATGCATTCCTAGTGATTTTCACTGCTTGACTGTCATTATCCGATTTTTCTACTATTAATAAGTTTCACGGTTTTCCAGCAAACATTTGGTATTACTAACATATTTAGCTTAACTTTACGGTCTACTGAAGGGAACTGTGCTGTCCCTGTCGGATATTGTTGTTGTTGTTGTTATAAGTGTGGTTCAAAGCGTGTCTTTATGCATGAGTCCTATCAAACAGATCTGTATTTAATCTGGATGGGATTCCCACCTGTTAACAGGCCATACGCGTGGTTCAGAGTGTGTCTTTACGGATGAGTCCTATCCAGATGCCACATTCCATCCTGAAAATGCATTAGGGGCGGTCCTAGAAGTCAGACAGACAGACACCGGTGGCTCAGCAAAGACAGGACCATGGCCTCCATAGCACTGAATTGTACACCTATATTGTGTTTTATTTATTGTTTGTTACTGTTTGGTAATATTTTTTGCGACACTGATGATGATGCAGAAGCAGATGAACACGCCAAACACACATATACGGTGGACATGTTTAACGATGCGGTCCCCATCGCGCCCCACTTTGTCATGTTCTTCGCTCCTTGGTAAGCAAACAAATGTCCAGTTTTAATCCGATTGAACAGATAAGACACGACGGCTTTATAGTTAGAAACGTTTTTGATAATTTTCTTATCACTTGTCTCTAACTTGCGGCAGGTTAGCCAGACTAACTGTGTTTCTACCGGCTAGTTAGCAGATTGAGGTAACTGCTAGCTGGTTTATTATTAATAAATGACTAAAAATAATAGTATTAGTTAGCTGGTCAGCTAGTCTGCACGAATCATGCCTTTATCTACATGTATTAACTTTATTATTTGTGAATGCAATGCATATCCATAACATTAGCTCAGTTGTCAGTGTAACCTAATATATAAGTTAACTTGTTGGCTAGCAAGCAAACCACACATTATAACCGGTTGCTAACGTTAATATTACTTTCCTTGGCTTCTTAACGTTTTTTTAAAGCCCAATTAATCTTGGACTTTCACAACTTTCCTTTAGTTAACAGATAGAGTAGGTGCATGCAGGTTTCAAGTGTTATCCTAGTCTACTCTACATAGCAGCTAACTGTACTAGCCTACATTACATTAGTAGACATAATGATCCTCTCCTGCTGCTTACGTGGCAACTACTGGTTGACGTCACTTATTCACATGCACCAAAGCTGTGCATAAAGATTTATCAGTCTTTTTAAATCATTTACACATGCTTGTTGTAGTTAACCCAACATGCCTGCTTTTAAACCGACAGCCCAATTCTGATCCCACTAAGTAGGTAGAAGATATCTAATCACAAAGCTTATCTGATTGGTCAAAAGACCAATGAGTGAAATACTGACAGGATTATTCTACCTGTGTAAAAGCAGCTTTGGGACTATATTATAGTTGGTACCGAAGTTCAGTGTATAGATAAACATGCATCTCTTCATTGCAGCTTCCTAGATGTTTTTGCTGATGAAATAAATATTGCAGTTTATTTCATTTTTCTGTTTTGGGAATGTCCCTAAAAGTAAGCATTCCACTCCACTTTATTAACAAAGCATATGACAACATTTGGATGACACTTAAACATGATAGAAAAACATAAATTGGGTGTTTTGTGTTCTACACGTTTTTTAAGGCCTAAGCTAACTGCGGGCAACTTGGGTACTTGCCTCTGAGGAAACTTGGGGTAGACTTGTACCTAACGTTGACTGTCTTGTCTCTCCAGGTGTGGTCACTGTCAGAGGTTACAGGGGATATGGAATGAATTGGCGGACAAATACAACAGCATGGAGTCACCGCCCGCCTATGTTGTGAAGGTGGACTGCACCCAGGATGTCAAGTTCTGCTCCAACGTCCATGGCGTCAGGGGTTACCCCACGTAAGTGCAGGCAGTAGGACGATTGTTCTAGAAGGGCGGTAACTTAACACTTTCACATTCTGTTACTTGAGAAAACGACATGGAACAGTCAACTTTATTTAGTACTTATTGACAGAGCAGTAACACAAATGTGCCTATAGTGTAATCTTTAACTACTAGTTTTGTACTAAATGCCCTCCCAAGGTGTAACATAAGCCGTGGCAGTATTATAAACTGTTGATGGTTTAAAAAATAAACGTAAACGTGTGTATGTATAATTGTATATATCCACTTCATGGATGTCACAAAGAAAAGTGTTTAACATTTCCGCACATTTGCTGAAAACAGGTGTTAAACTAGATGAGACAAAGCTAATGATTGCCTTCTTGTATTCAGTGTGTGAGACCTCTTGCAGTGCAGAGTGGCCATGCTCTCTTTGAGGCATGTGATTTCATTGACCCTTGTGTTTGTGGTCAGGCTGAAGCTGTTCAAGCCTGACCAGGAGTCTGTGAAGTACCAGGGTCCCAGGGATCTGCAGTCTCTGGAGACCTGGATGCTGAGCACTGTGCAAGAGGAGCCTGTGGTAAGGAGATCTTTACCTTAATGCCAAATGGTAACCGGGCAGTTGGACATGAATCTGTCTTGCCTTCATTTTCATTTGTGGGCTGATATAACGGCCTTAGGATTGTTAAAAACCAATTAACAAGCTTTGTGTTTCCGTTATACCCCGATATCATGACATGTTAAGGAAATGACTGAGAGGTCTTTACTTTAGACCAGCGACAGCCTCTGGATGTAATGTGACAGTAGGCTTTGTTTCATGTGTTATTCTGTGTTTTTTCAGGAGCCGCAGACCGAGCTGGAACCGCCCAAAGCCCCAGAGCCCAAACAGGGCCTATATGACCTCACTGCCGGCAACTTCAAGGCCCACATCGCTAAAGGTAACGTGGAGGAAGACTGGGATGTTTTAGTCGGATACAGTCTCAAGCTAGATTCACACAGCTCGCTTAGTCAAACCGCTAATCACTCAATCTCTGGTTAGCTGTCACTGAGTTTTCCCGAGTGTGCACGCTGCCGGAGTCCTCCTGAACATCAGTCTCTGCAATTATTAATAAGTATTTAATATGTCTGTGACTCCACTGCTAAAGTAAATTACATATAAACATGATGCCAACTCAAAGATTTAATTCAAATGGCAATTTAAATCGTGTCACGTTATGCTTGTCCCACTTACATGTGATCCCAACGATCTCAGAAACATTCTACCATGCATACATTTTTCAAATGTTATTTTTGTATGAAGCCAGAGAGCATAATAAATAATGGGGAAACCAGACACCGCAATGATAAGATGTTTTAAGCTGGAAAGTTTTATGCTATCGAAATGAAAAGGACTAGTAGGAGCAGAACATCAACCCTGTCTTTGATTGTTTGTTGCTGAACTCTGTCACTGCTTGCTGGAAATTAGCATAAACTTGAACAGAGCTTAACTCTCAAATGTTGCTGCCGCTGGGAGATATTGTCCCAGAGCGTAGCTCCACCCACTGTCACAGGAAACGCTGACTCTTGTTGGAAATTAATTGTAGCGAGCGGACAGTGTGCACGTAGCTTCAGACTGGTCCCTAGTCAGTTTGTGCTGTCCTAACACCTGTTATGGTGGTTGACTATGTTTGCAAAATTTCAGGGACTTTCAATAAATTCTTTTTTTATGTCCTTTGTTGGATTGCCTGAATCAGCCAAATTAGCTTGTCTCCTAATGCCTAAATACAACATGATGCTTCATTAGCACAGTATTGTACTTAAGTTGCTTACATAATGTTTTTTGTGCCATGTTGAAAATAAATTAGTTGACGTCATTTTACAAAAACAATGATGTAATCCCCTGTATGCGTGTCATGCTTCCGGATTCTGGACAACAAAATAAATGTTTATCATAATAGTCCCACTAAAGTAACAGCTCCTAAGTACGGTTTTGAGTAAAATGTTTGGGTTGGGAAGAAAAATAAATTATTCCTGTTTAGAGGAAAAGGGCGGGATATGACAGGGTCATTTTTAAGAGGAATGTTTATGGTTCCCACCTTTAAATCTTGGCAAGAACAACCGTGAGTTGTGTAATTGGTAGCTTTTAACCCCTATGAGCTCAGCGTATTTTAGTCCCAACGTCAGCAACACAGAGGCCATTTTATAGCCCATGTATTTGCTAGTGTTATTTCTTAGTCGTATCTTGTTCGTAAGCTAAAATGCTGAAACCCTCTATCCTGACTGTATTGAAACCTATGTATTTATGTGTGAAAAGTGCATTGTACAATCTGTGCCTTCAGATTGCAGAAATTCTGACTGTACATTAACAGTGTATATTTTCACTCACCGGCCACTATTAGATGCAACTTGCTAGTTCCGTTGGACCTCCTGTTGCTTTCACAACTGCCTAAATTCAACATGGCCGCGTCTACGTGCCTGTACGCATTGGGTTGCTGATTTGATATTTTGCGTTAACAGTGGGAAAAGGGGGTACCTAATGAAGTGGCCGGTGAGTGTATATGTATGTTATCCAGTGTTAATTGCATGTTGTCCTCTGCAGGGTCACACTTTGTTAAGTTTTTTGCTCCCTGGTGCGGCCACTGTAAAGCCATGGCCCCCACCTGGGAACAGCTGGCTACCTCCTTCGAGCACTCCGACAACATCAAGATCAGCAAGGTTGGTGACGTTTTAACTCGACCTGCGGGACAGCAGGGTGCCGGAGACGGCGTGTGTCATCTCTTTACACAGGACCCGGACACACAGCTTGTGACAAGACATTTCGTTTGCACAATACGATGATACAACTCTGTAAACTAATGTTATCAATGGCTCTGCCTCTGGTGTTTGCTCTGGAGTGACAGTCGAGTGCAAATTGGAAATGGCAACATGCACCAACTGCCATTTCTATACAACCTGAACTTGAAAAGTGAAATGTGTGCTGTGATCTACCAGGTGGACTGTACCCAGCACTACGAGGTGTGTTCTGAGAACGCCGTGAGAGGCTACCCCACACTGCTCTTCTTCAACAACGGAGAGAAGGTATAGTTGGGTCAGGCTAGAATGTGTCTCTGTGTTCTGTAATGCATTCATGTCAGAAAGGGACTTACCTTGCCCCCCTGTTGTCGGCCCAGACAGACCAGTACAAAGGCAAGCGGGACTTGGACTCGCTGAAAGACTTCGTGGACAACCAGATAAAGGCAGTTCCTGGGGAGGAGGAACACCCACATGCCAACGAGATCCCGGAACCCAGTGCTGAACCTGTCAAAGAGGAGGAGGAGGAGGCAGAGGAGGTGTGTGTGTGTGTGCTGGGGCAAAACGCATGTGCCGTCCAGATCTAAATCCACAAAAAAAGATAAGGTTAAAAACGCGAGTGTTGTGGTTAGATGCTTACGTCTATCTCATTTTGGGGAGTGTGTGTGTGCGTGTCTTTCAGTTAGCATATGTCTCCAAATGCTCCTTAAGTAAATACAGTTGGGGCAGATGTTTTAGCGTTGAGATGACCGTATAGCCAGTCCATCGCAGCTTGCTGTCAGGCTACTGCAGACCAAGCTCAGGTCTCGATGTGCTCGATAACTATAAGCAAGAACAAGCAATTATGGGCAGGCCAGCTATTTCCTGTCGAGGGTGCCAAGGCTTCTTAGAATGCTGAATGTGAATGGTGACATAATTTCTCCAGGGTTAAAGGGATCGTTCACACACGCATTACAACATCACATTGGTTTCCGTACCTTGAAAGCATCCTGTGGAAACAATGTCACTGTAGTCTTTAGTTCAAAGTCAAACTGTTGTAAAAAGAATGAAGAATCTAAAGTGTCTTGGTATTGTGAATTTCAGCAGTGTCCCTCATAGATTAATGAAATGAATATTTTGCTAATGTATGCAAATATTGCAACAATCTTTTTTGCAGTCTGGCGTTGTCACCCTAACAGAGGCCAACTTTGATGAGACTGTGGCCAAGGGGTTGACATTCATCAAGTTCTACGCTCCATGGTGAGAACCTGCACTGTCAAAAACACATGGTACCAGTGTGATTTAGGGCTTCCTGGGTGGATGTCGGATGTTTAAATTTCAGCCCATTTTATACGTAATAACCTCACCATCATACCTGACATGTCCCTTGTGCCCACCCATTAGGTGTGGCCACTGTAAGAACTTAGCCCCCACCTGGGAAGACTTGTCCAAAAAGGACTTCCCTGGCCTAACTGATGTGACGATTGCCAAAGTGGACTGCACAGTGGAGAGGACCGTCTGCAACAGGTTTTCCGTAGGTTTTTATCTTGTACTTGTTTCTGACATGACTCAACTGCAGTTCATTATCAATGATTTATAACATTGTCCGGATATGGACGTGCCATCTTATTCTGTCAACATAAGGCTCCCATAATAAAAACATAAAGTCAGACAGCTGCCTCAGCCGGGTGAGACGGGTGTAAACCACCTTTATCAATGTCGCATTCTGGGATGTTCTCTGTGACAGGAAGTCTTCTAGACCATAGGGACCTCTCCAGCACTAGGCTGACTTTGGACATTACAGTTGTGGCTCCTTTTGTCCATTGAGCGGGCATAACTTAAGTCTTTTTCCCTCCAGGTACACGGCTACCCTACCCTGCTCATGTTCAGGGCTGGTGCTCAGGGTGAGGAGCATCACGGAGGCCGGGACTTGGAGAGTCTCCACAGCTTTGTGATGAAGCAGGCCCGAGACGAGCTGTAACACTGTCCAATTACCATCTGCCGTTACCTCTCTCTTACGCCCACGCAGCATATCTGACCAATGGGAGGAGTTCTCCCCCACCATGGCCAGCTCTCTTCTTGCACCGCTTTTTTTTTTTTTACAGCCTTTGTGAAGTCAAGCCTTTGACTGAGGCCAGTCTGATTTTTTTTTCTTCATTCAACAGGCTGTGAAATGTGAATGTATGTCCTCCAGAGAGATTTTTCTGGCTCTGGAAACAAAATGTGATCGACAACCACTTTTTGCCAGCGGTACTAAATGCTTCAGACTTTGAAATACTTAACGTTGTATACAGCCCAATGAAGGACACAGCGCAGTCACATTTGTCTTAAAGGGTGCTGGCCAGTCGTCTCCTAAATATTTTAGTTAACCTGACTTGAATAAATGTTATTTTGGTCTTTTAGGAAAATCGTATTGAACAATCATAGGATCCATTCGTAGTGTTACTGTAGTACAGGGTTCAAAGCCACCTGACCTTTTATGACTGAGCGTTTAGTTGACGGTACTTTTCATGTGTCTGCGACTGCCTAACTAATTTAACTCTCAGGATAATCCAGATTTCTATTTTTGCCTATGCCATGCAGCTATCTGTTTCTGCGGTTTTGAATTCTCCTTTTTTCCCCGGACGTCCACAAAGTGATACAAGACCTGAAAGGCTAACGGAAATTACCTATCAATGAATAATGTCAATCTATAGTGTGTATGTGTGTGTGGGTGGCCTTCTGTGACATTGGAAATGTACTACAGAAACTTAAGTGTAACGGTTTGGTTTTACATCTTTGTGCGGTCAAGAGGCTTCAGTCACGGTCCAATGCTGGACCCCTGGGGACCAGTTACTGTCGTTGTAAGGAATGATTGTGACGGTCTGTTTGCACACAGGTCATGCCTTACGAATAGAAATGTTCTGGGTTCGGCCATTAAAGGAACAGAATTGGGTCCCACAGGGAATAATATATGCAAAAGTGGCTTTGGAATCAGATGTTCCTTCAAGGTAGTTATGGCCTTAGTGCATTACTCATTTAAGTGTACCATTTAGAATGTTCTGGAAAATTGTTGCCCTGAACCAACATGAACATACGGCCTGCGGCGCATATATCATCAGATTTCACAAATGTAGATGTTCGTATGTTAACAAGCAGTTTCATCCAATCTGTTGCGCTAAAATCTGAGGTGCAGAACGGTTAGAACGGAGTGACTGTAATTTCAGATCTTGTGACATCCAGCATGCTCAGGGAACGCAGTCTCTGCGAACAAGGAGACGGTGGCTTCCACGAACACCAATTATCTGCTAACTAAATCGAGTCTTAATAAGCCCCATGTCATGGCTCAGTGTAAACCATTCTCCCAAGTGTCACCAATCACAACGTCAAGCCTGTTATCTACCATCTGAGATATTTGCAATGTTGTTTTTGATTACTTCAGATCCTGGGAGATAAAAAAACAAATATGGAAAGACAATCTTTTACAGTGATTAGTCAATGGCTAGTTTAGCTGTGTCGGGAAGTTCTCACACAGTTCTAGTCACAGGTTGTTGGGTTTATGGCCTGTGGTCTGTGTGTGTGTTGACGCATGTATTTGCGATGTGATTTCACATTCAGTGCTAAATTAAGGCAATTAAATGCATTCAGAGGCCAACCGCTTATTGTCAGTTAAATCTTTATGGATAGCACATGGTTTAGGGTTCCAGTGATGAAAAGCTGTATTTTTCATGTGTGGGTTGTAAACTGCCCATGAATTTTGTACAAAATATAATGGCAAGTTGTAACATTGAGAGTTTGTAATACAATTCCTTTTTCCAAAAAATTGTTTGTATTTTCCGTTTGTAGATTTTTCCTTGTAATATCATGTTTTTTTTTAAAGAGGCAATAAATACGGTGACAATGTACAAGTATTTACACACAAGTCTTAACATGATCAAAAGAACTGTAAACCGTAGCTTACTGGAGGTCTGGCTTGGATTGTGTAGGCACAGTGCTATACAGTTTCAGTTTTTCCCCCAGCTATGGTTAAAGGTTTTGTTTATATAGTCTATAATTTGTTCGCTTCATTTGGAAAAGGTGTTCATACTCATAATGCTCACCATTGCACACTGGTGATCTGTAAAGACTGTTGCAATTACTATTCGGGGGGAATATAAAATTGTTAATAAACAAAGCTAATTTCAGAAACCCTTTCCAAAACATTCAACCAGTTGGTTTAAAAAAAAAAATAGACTTCCATTTTTTTCTTTTCCGGGCTTGAATTACAGTTTGCCTAATGTCGAAGGGAAGAGGTGAACGCCGTCTGCTTTCCAGTTTAGCCACAGCCTGCTACCTGTTGAACCACCTTGTTAAAAAACACGGTGGATTAACCGAGCAAATATTGACCCAAAGAAGATATTTAGAGACGTTCCCAACTTAAATAGCATGTGGTTGTTTTCGTTCGGCCCAGATAATATTTTTGGAAGCTGAATATGCCGATTGATTTGTACGGTACATAAACTTGAGTAAGAAATATCAGTATGTCCTGACTACTGTATCATGCGTTGTAACGACAAGATTTTTCATTTTCAAATCAGGCTTTGTTTAGTAAGACCATACATACAATACACAATTTTTAAATATGACTGCCTTAAAATTACATGTAATACAGGTAATCAAAAATAATATAAATATAAAATATTCCCCGGAGAAAAGGCATACCAAAATGTGTTGGTTATGTCTTCATACCTTAGTGTTAATATTAGTTTGAAACCCGTCGCCAGACATTACAGCTGTGATGTATTCAACACATCTCTAAAGGCAACGTGCGTCAAATGTCTTTCAATAATTTGCTCTAGCTCAGTATATTTAGTTAAGAGTATTGAGGGAAGCAATATCCAAACTTTGTCTCCCAACTAATACAGCAAATTTGCATTGGTCATGAGACTCGACCAGGTAATCTCAATTAGAAAGCCATTCTGGTGCGTCTTTGACATAATAATTTATGATATTCGTTTTATTATCCAAATATAAAAATGCCAAAGATACACCAGAAAGATTTTCCAAGATGTGTTGAGTGTTATTGACTTGCCCAGTCTTGACAAGTCAGATACATGGTTTGCAAATGAATATCCATCAATAAGCAGTTTTGACGTAATCAATAAAGAGGCAACTAAATTTAGAAATCACAGCTATAATGGCGGCCAAAAGTTCCTCCAGCAAAGACTGTTTGGTCTATAAAGGAATTGAATGTGAAGTAGGTGGTGAAGATTGTAAAATTTGAGCATTGTTTGACAGCAAAATGTGAAGCCTGCAAGAGGTCTGTTGAACCATTTGGAGGGTCATATTGAACCATTGGACTTTTTCCAGATTTTGTTATATTAGAAAATCAATCATAACACAAATACTTTAACCCAGAAGGTGGTAAAGGAATGCACTTCAAAACAATCAATCTTGATTACATAAAAATTGGGAATACCTTGGGCAGTAATTACAGCAGTGCATTGTTTGGGAATTGTACAATACTTGCAGATAATTTTTTGTTTTAAATAAATCAATAATGTTCTTAATTAAATCCAAATAATCAACTCAAGTTCTGTCAAGTTGGTTGTTGAGCGTTAGTAGACAGCCATTTTACAGCTAATTTAACAAAAAAATGCAACTAGGCCACCCAGAAACATACAGAGTAGATCTGGCCATATGTTTGGGGTTAATGTCCTGATAAAAATATTCATTTGTCATCCAGTGTTTGTTGGAAAGCAGCTAGAACAGGTCTTCCTCCAGGATTTTGCTCTGCTCTGTTTTGTTAGTTTTATCCCCCGAATAAAAACATAACCTGGCCATTTATATGCTCAAAACAACATGGAGCTAACACAATGCTTGAAAATAGGATGAATTCCTGTCAAACATAATGCTTTGTAATTAGGACAGAAAGTTAATTTCTTTGACACATTCTTGACCATGTTACATTTTTTGTATTTCTTTTGGAATTTTTCCATTCTTTACAGGCTTTACAAGCTGTTTGAATTTGTTTTGCATTGTGGAGAATTTTTTCAGTCATTGATCCTGAGTGTTCTGTCACAGCTAGTCAACTTTGTGAAGGTGTTAGTCATGGGGGAATCTAGCGTTTTCTTTCTACTCTCCAAGATCTGAGTTACAGAGAAGCCTTTCTTTGAAAGGCATCGGAAAACCTTGGAAAACCTTCCTTTCCTCTGCGGCTGAATATGTTCTTGAACTTAACTACTAAACGTATATACCTTATAGATAATTGTATGTGTGGTGTACAGAGAGCTGGGATAGTCATCTGAAATCACATTCATTTAGATTATTCCAAGGTGAGTCCAAGCTACACATTATGATCTGTTAAGTAAATGTTTACTCCTGAACTAATTTAGGGCGCTCTAAAACAAACGGGTTAACTACTTACTCAAAACATTGCATTTTCTTCATTTATTTTTAATGAATTAGTAACATTTCCTAAAAATAAAAGTCCACTTTGACAATGAGCGATATTGTGTGCAGATTAATGACACATTTGAATGTAACCATGTTTAAATTCAGGTCGTAACACAATTACATTTGGAAATAGCCAAGGGGGTTGAATTCTTTCCGAAGGCACTGTGAATCTGTATTAAAAATAGTATTAATACATGTCTTCTGTGTCAATCTGACCATCATGTAACCTCTAGTCGCAAACACTTGTGATAACATTGAGTTAATTCCCCAACGTCTTTGATTGGTTGCTTTTTTCGCACTGTGTCTTTAGCCATCTGAGAACTCGAACAGCACTAAGTTTATAGAGAAGGGAGAAGCAGCACGTTTCTGTCTGGTCCATAATCAGTTCCTCGCTCATTGAGTAAGGTAGAGGAGAAGGTAGTACACACACACAGACAGACCCAGGAGGCCGGGTCCACACAGTTACCGCTGCAGCCTACAGTCAGGTGACCGAGACGCCGCAGCTGTTTTACGTGAAGTGTCCATGACAAAGCAGATGTTTTTCGACAGGTGTCCATGACGACAGAGCATTGTTTACGGCAGCTGTCAGTGGCAGCCACAGGCCCTGACCACCATGTTCTTGTACTTCTTCAGGATGACGTTGGAGTTGTCGTCAAAGTAGAGCACAGAGATGGCCTGCAGCTTAGTGGGGGCGCAGCAGGGTTTGGGCACATTCTCGGGGTTCATGAGGTGGACCTGGGGGACAACGGCACAAGGTCAGAGGTCAATGGAAAGATATTGAAAGACTCATGTCACTTGACATGAAGATGAATATAACAGATTTAAGATTTGCATGTTGATTGAGATTCCACAATAACTTGCAATTAGTATTAGTCTCAGAGTAAACTCCTAAGAAATACACCTGTCTTTTGATTCCTCACCAGTGTCAGCACTATGGCATGGTTTATTCACCAGTGTCTGCACAATGGCATGGTTTACTCACCAGTGTCTGCACTATGGCATGGTTTACTCACCAGTGTCTGCACTATGGCATGGTTTACTCACCAGTGTCTGCACTATGGCATGGTTTACTCACCAGTGTCTGCACTATGGCATGGTTTACTCACCAGTGTCTGCACTATGGCATGGTTGGTGGCATTCATATGGGCATTGAGTGGGAAGGAGCACTCCCCGTTGCAGTAGTTGGCAGCGTAGCCCTCAGGTGCAATGATCCAGTCCTGACGGGAAAAAACAATCATAAAGGGAATTAAGTCCAATCTGGGCACACCGCTCTTTATCTGGAATCTGGTCTAATGCTCCCCAGCATGTACCAGGGGACTGTGTGGATGTAAATGGGTACACCTTTAATTAACACTATCTGATGCCTAATGAAGAATGTCAGCAATATTAAAATGAAATAACATGTATATTTTCACCAGGTTATATATTCTCTTAACTGTAGGACACTACTCTTTCAGTCGCTACCAAGTCTCTGGGGATAGATCAGTACAGAAATGTAAAAGTGCCTGTAGAATCACTCAGGCTTGCTGCAACAGTTTCATTCTGTGTCTTTCTCTTTTTCCCTTTTTCATCTCACTGCCTCTGCCTCTCTATGTACGTTTTCCTGATATTTAACATCCACGGCAACCCAACAAAGGGTTTAACAGATCACTTAAGGGGTAACAGATCACATTCTGATTCTGAAGGGTTTACAGATCACTTAAGGGTTTACACACTATTCAAGGGTTTACTGACCACTTAGGGGTTTACAGACTTCTTAAGGGTTAACAGACTACTTAAGGGTTAACAGACTACTTAAGGATTAACAGACTACTTAAGGGTTAACAGACTACTTAAGGGTTAACAGACTACTTAAGGGTTAACAGACTACTTAAGGGTTCGCAGACCACCCAAGGGTTCACAGACTACTTAAGGGTTAACAGACTACCTAAGGGTTCACAGACTACTTAAGGGTTCGCAGACCACCCAAGGGTTCACAGACTACTTAAGGATTAACAGACTACCTAAGGGTTCGCAGACCACCCAAGGGTTCACAGACTACTTAAGGGTTAACAGACTACTTAAGGGTTCGCAGACCACCCAAGGGTTCGCAGACAAATACAGCCCAAACAAATAGCGCACAAGGCATTATGGGTACTGTAGTCTACCAGTGTGTTAACGCGAACATTGCAATGGCGATGGGAGGGCATCCTTACCTGCCATCCCAGCTCTCGGAAGCTGACATAAAGCTCATGTTTCCTACAGGCTGTTTTCTGGTCACTGCTGTTGTAGTCTAAAATGAAAGAAATGACAACTTTATCACAGGATGTCAGGGTCAAACTTATCACATTCACCTCCTAATACATTATGTGTCACGTTGTTTAGTTTGTTTAGCCATGCATGGGTGTAGCATCAGGGCCTTCATGTGTCATGTAATGGAGGATTGTACAGGGCTTCACATTCACCAGAAAATTAGTTCATTTGAAGTCATGCCTAATTGAACCCCCGTTGGGTCACACGTCGATGACAAGCTTGTTTTTAAACTGCACCACAGCTCTACAGTTTGTTTTAATCATCGCTCTACTGTCCCGCCCAGAGACTCAATGAGCAACTCTATGAGCGACTCAGTGAGCTAGCCAGTGAACGACCCAGTTAACGACCAAGTGAGCGACTCAGTGACTGTAAACCACAGCTATGGTGTTTCAGAGGGAAAGGTCATTACTAGCACAGGCTCGCATTCTCAACATCCAAACTAGTGAAGCTAACTTTCCACTGACAACATTCCGGGTCCACGTGCTGATTTTCCCCCATAAAGAAAAGCTATGATATCAGCACAATAACATCACTTCCTTTTATAGGAGCTCCGTGTTCCAAAGCAGGCCATCAGTGGAAGAACCCTGACAGGTGAGAGGTCCAGGTGAGCATTGAGGGTAGCCGATTAGGCTGTATGTGTGTGTATGTGTGTGTTTGTGTGTGTTTGTGGGTCACTGTAATGATGGCAGGGATTAGTCACTTCATTACAGACCCCACAGACCTGTCTGTTCCCCTTCTGACCTGTCTGTCCCCCTTCTGACCTGTCTGTTCCCCTTCTGACCTGTCTGTTCCCCTTCTGACCAGTCTGTTCCCCTTCTGACCTGTCTGTTCCCCTTCTGACCTGTCTGTCCCCCTTCTGACCTGTCTGTTCCCCTTCTGACGTGTCTGTTCCCCTTCTGACCAGTCTGTTCCCCTTCTGACCTGTCTGTTCCCCTTCTGACCTGTCTGTTCCCCTTCTGACCTGTCTGTTCCCCTTCTGATCTGGCTGTCCCCCTTCTGACCTGTCTTTCCCCCTTCTGACCTGTCTGTTCCCCTTCTGACCTGTCTGTTCCCCTTCTGACCTGTCTGTCCCCCTTCTGACCGGTGGGTCCCTCTCCTGGAGACCACAGCCCTCACCAGACCGGTTTATTTAATTCACTAAAGTGTTGAAATTCTCCCGGTCCATATTATACAGTCCAAGTGACCTTACTCTGTGATTGATTAATGCCAGCCATGTCTCCACAGAGTCCAGGCTATTACCGCAATATCAAAATGACTTTAATTCATCTTGTTGTTCTCCAGTCGATCCACTTAGCCCGTCATTTTTGCGGAGACATAAGTTGCATCAGTCTATCTATAATGACATTATAATGTAATTCGTTAAATTGAAATCACATAATTACGAACAGATCATGCACATTATGAGCACAATGAAGACCCAAAGCGAGTAGAGGGAGAGGATGGGTAAAAGTGAAAAGAACTAGAGCTTTAGAGAGAGGGGGGTTAGAGAGACGGCTATAGATGGAAAGAGTTAGAGCTTTATGGGGGGTTAGAGAGACGGCTATAGATGGAAAGAGTTAGAGCTTTAGAGAGAGGGGGGTTAGAGAGACGGCTATAGATGGAAAGAGTTAGAGCTTTAGGGGGGTTAGAGAGACGGCTATAGATGGAAAGAGTTAGAGCTTTAGAGGGGGGTTAGAGAGACGGCTATAGATGGAAAGAGTTAGAGCTTTAGAGGGGGTTAGAGAGACGACTATAGATGGAAAGAGTTAGAGCTTTAGAGAGGGGGTTAGAGAGACGGCTATAGATGGAAAGAGTTAGAGCTTTAGGGGGGTTAGAGAGACGACTATAGATGGAAAGAGTTAGAGCTTTAGAGAGGGGGGTTAGAGCTTTAGAGAGGGGGGGGTTAGAGAGACGGCTATAGATGGAAAGAGTTAGAGCTTTAGAGGGGGTTAGAGAGACGACTATAGATAGATGGAAAGAGTTAGAGCTTTGGGGGGTTAGAGAGACGGCTATAGATGGAAAGAGTTAGAGCTTTAGGGGGGGTTAGAGAGACGGCTATAGATGGAAAGAGTTAGAGCTTTAGGGGGTTAGAGAGACGGCTATAGATGGAAAGAGTTAGAGCTTTAGAGAGGGGGTTAGAGAGACGACTATAGATGGAAAGAGTTAGAGCTTTAGAGAGGGGGGTTAGAGAGACGGCTATAGATGGAAAGAGTTAGAGCTTTAGGGGGTTAGAGAGACGACTATAGATGGAAAGAGTTAGAGCTTTAGAGAGGGGGGGGGGTTAGAGAGACGGCTATAGATGGAAAGAGTTAGAGCTTTAGAGGGGGGGTTAGAGAGACGACTATAGATGGAAAGAGTTAGAGCTTTAGAGAGGGGGGTTAGAGAGACGGCTATAGATGGAAAGAGTTAGAGCTTTAGGGGGGTTAGAGAGACGGCTATAGATGGAAAGAGTTAGAGCTTTAGAGGGGGGTTAGAGAGACGGCTATAGATGGAAAGAGTTAGAGCTTTAGAGGGGGGGGTTAGAGAGACGACTATAGATGGAAAGAGTTAGAGCTTTAGAGAGGGGGGTTAGAGAGACGGCTATAGATGGAAAGAGTTAGAGCTTTAGGGGGGTTAGAGAGACGACTATAGATGGAAAGAGTTAGAGCTTTAGAGAGGGGGTAAGCTGAGGATAAGCTTCAGAGAGTATGTTAGAGATTCCCTGAAATATGACTTCATATTGGCATCCCTCACTTCCCACTGAAACAGGAAAAGGCTTCAACATTATTGCCGCGTCACCTGACTCTGGGTTTAACTCTCAGTAACAAGGGCGAGGTTGAGAGGTCGTCCGAGCCGTTACCGTCGGAGTCATTTAGATGTTTTCCCGTGTTTTGCCCCACCAGCACTCTTTCCTGTCTCCTGTCCCTGTGTGTGTACATATATGTGCATGAGTGTGTGTATGTGTGTTTGTGTGTGTGTGTGTTTGCACATGCTGGGTATGTGGCGGTCTGAAGCTACAGTGTTCGACCTAATGTGAAGGTCCAGCCCATGTGATTTCGGATGCGTTTTCTCTTTGGGTCAGCCTGCCTGACTTGTTAGCCCCTGGCCAAGTCTGGGTTTCCTGCCACCTCCACCGCGCCTCTGCAAGGCAAATATTTACGGAGATAAATCCGCCACTTGTTGAGGCCCCGGAGCCGGGTGCTTAGACTTGGTTCCCCCGAGGCTACTGTTCCTCTCAGATGGCTAGGTGTGACCCGACTTCACACGGACCCCCTGCCGGACTGCCACAACACACTGTGGCCCTGCCGAGACATTCAGCTTCTGGCCAAATCACAGAGTGGGAAACCTGTCACTTCCTCCCTGCCAGCCTGGGAATCTGCTACCTAGACCAGCTCCATGACAGAATATAACATGTAGCAGGACACTGAGGGGAATCTGAGTTGGAAGACCAGGTGGAAAACTGATTCACACACACATATACACTAACAAACAAACACACACACACAAACACATGCTGAGAAATGCACAAAGGTGATTAAACACACAAACATGCACTGAGTCATATTCCAGTGCAGTTTAAACTGTACATGAACACACACACCAACACACACACCCCTAAGTTCGCTGCATTTCACACACTTTATAACCAGAACTTTATAACCACCATGACATTAATCCAAATCAGAACATATTGAAGACAAGTGTAGCCAATCAGACAATGATCACTCTACCGCCACACCAGCGTGTGCAACGTTCAATGTGTCCCTTCCACTGTCAGCCTTAACCTCTAGAACCGCACAGTGTCATTTATTCTCAAAACTTTCTCAAACAGAACAGAAGCCATTTTTTAAAAACTGCTACTTTTTACAGTAGCAATTACCCAAAGCACCGTCGGTGCTGTCGAAAGATGGTGATGGAACGTCGCTCTAATAGGCAGCCGAGTTCCCAAAAGACCAGGGGTCTTCTGAAAGAGAGGGAGATGAATTCGTCCCGCCTCCATAAACTCCCATGAAGACTTTAAAAGGAACGTGACTGTTGTCTATGTCCCATTCTCCCTCCCCCTCCTCCCACTGAAGTTTATCTTTCTTCCTGTCTTTCATCAAGGAGGTTATTAAACTCTCTGTAGAGCCAATGTCTAATTACGCCGACGGTAAACAGAGGCAGACCGGGGGAGGAGAAGCCCAGATGAAAAAACACAGCTGGACAGCGCCGTGTTATTATAATTCTTTAAGCAATACTGTTAACTTGTTTATTCTTCTCGCGGGCCCGCTAATGACTGGCCTGGTTAATGACAGGTCTGCAGTGACGGAGTGATGCTCCTCTGTTAAAAGTCCAAGCCCGGGGCTCCGGTGCTGACCCAGAGCCCAAATGACCTTCAGAAGGTGTCACATTGTTGTTCTGCCCTGTCACTTCCCTGTAACCGCCTGGTTACAGTACAAACATGTCCCCTCTCAGAGGAATGTGGCAGTGGGTGGGTGAATTTATTGCTCCGACTGGGTTTCCTCGGCTTGTGTGTGTGAGGCCAAGTGGACACCTACTGTATATACGAAACTGTGTTTATGTTCCACCATCCATACTGGGATACCAGTTAAAGTATAGCAGAAATTGTCCCGTTCTACATCAGTATTTCCCAACACCAGTCCCTGAGTAAAGCCACAAATGTCTGTCAGTGCACCTGATTTACATACCTGGTTTAACATTCTGAGGTAATTTAGCGGACACGTGTGTTTCTTCGGGTTGACAACAGAAACCTGTACCGGCGTTCAGTTACAACGCACAACGTAACTGCAGATATGGCCCTTAGTCTTCCAGATTACTAACATGTGAATGAGGGGTACTCGAGGACCGCAATTGGGAAACCCCTGACTTAGAATGAAGCAATGCATTGGGCATATATTTTAATTGATACGCTATTGTATGTTGGCTCAAGGCCCATAGCTTGTGTGGTGGTGTTTTCGTAAGCATATTATTTTTGTGGTGTGTGGCTACAGTAATTTGCTTATGTGAATTGTTAACATTACTGGTTTGAAGATGGTGGTTACAAACAACAGACGCTAAACAATGGTGCATTGAGAATACTTGTTTCTCCTGCAAAGCTGCCCACAATAAGGGTGTTTCCCCCTACTTCCTCCCTCTCTCCCTCCATATTCCTTCTCTCCTTACATGCTCCTTCCCTCTTTCTATCATCCTCCTCTCCTTCCATGCTCCTTCCCTCTCTCCCTCCATCCTCACTCTCTCCTTCAATACCTCTCCCTCTCACTCCATTCATCCTCCCTCTCTCCCTCTCTCCCCCGTTTCTCCTCCCTCCATTCCGTTCCCACTCTCCCTCCTGTGTAGTGAGTGATGTGCTATTGGAACCATATGGCCTGTCTGCCTCACCATAACCACACCGTCAGACAGGGCTGCTGTCAGAAGGGCCTCGCAACTTCCTGAGCCGGATCTAAATATTTACGCTCCAGACGTCCCAAGTGGCGTGGGTGAAAGGGATTCATGTTGTGGCTTACATAAAGTCACATGTTTCAGGACACGTTAGTTCAACAGACTGTCCTCATTAGCTGGAACACCAGCAGACTGGTCCGGGTGGAAGAGGGGGCTCTGACCTGTCTTGAATACTTTATTCTGTACTGATTATTGCTCGGATCAGGCAGATATTAGTCATAAAGTGCTGGGATCAGGCAGATATTATTCATAAAGTGCTGGGATCAGGCAGATATTAGTCATAACGTGCTGGGATCAGGCAGATATTATTCATAAAGTGCTGGGATCAGGCAGATATTAGTCATAAAGTGCTGGGATCAGGCAGATATTAGTCATAAAGTGCTGGGATCAGGCAGATATTAGTCATAACGTTCTGGGATCAGGCAGATATTACTCTTAAAGTGCTGGGATCAGGCAGATATTAGTCATAAAATGCTGGGATCAGGCAGATATTAGTCATAAAGTGCTGGAATCAGGCAGATATTAGTCATAAAATGCTGGGATCAGGCAGATATTAGTCATAAAATGCTGGGATCAGGCAGATATTTGTCATAAAATGCTGGGATCAGGCAGATATTTGTCATAAAGTGCTGGAATCAGGCAGATATTAGTCATAAAATGCTGGGATCAGGCAGATATTTGTCATAAAGTGCTGGGATCAGGCAGATATTAGTCATAAAGTGCTGGGATCAGGCAGATATTAGTCATAAAGTGCTGGAATCAGGCAGATATTAGTCATAAAATGCTGGGATCAGGCAGATATTTGTCATAAAATGCTGGGATCAGGCAGATATTTGTCATAAAGTGCTGGGATCAGGCAGATATTAGTCATAGAGTGATGGGATCAGGCATATATTTGTCATAACGTTCTGGGATCAGGCAGATATTTGTCATAAAGTGCTGGGATCAGGCATATATTTGTCATAACGTTCTGGGATCAGGCAGATATTTGTCATAAAGTGCTGGAATCAGGCAGATATTAGTCATAAAGTGCTGGGATCAGGCAGATATTTGTCATAAAGTGCTGGAATCAGGCAGATATTAGTCATAAAATGCTGGGATCAGGCAGATATTTGTCATAAAGTGCTGGAATCAGGCAGATATTAGTCATAGAGTGATGGGATAAAATGCTGGGATCAGGCAGATATTTGTCATAAAATGCTGGGATCAGGCAGATATTTGTCATAAAGTGATGGGATCAGGCAGATATTAGTCATAGAGTGATGGGATCAGGCATATATTTGTCATAAAATGCTGGGATCAGGCAGATATTTGTCATAAAATGCTGGGATCAGGCAGATATTAGTCATAAAGTGCTGGGATCAGGCAGATATTTGTCATAAAGTGCTGGAATCAGGCAGATATTAGTCATAAAATGCTGGGATCAGGCAGATATTTGTCATAAAGTGCTGGGATCAGGCAGATATTAGTCATAGAGTGATGGGATCAGGCATATATTTGTCATAACGTTCTGGGATCAGGCAGATATTAGTCATAGAGTGTTCTGAACCACTGCTCTTAAAAGCATTGGGTTCCAGATTATGTTAATTTTATTGAATTATGCAGTGTCTGAGAACGGTGACGGGTAGTTGGATCACAGCCTGATGTCATTTGCCGTCTTACCTGTTCATCTGCTAAGTGAGGGTGGAGGTTAGGGTTGGTGGAGGTTAGGGTTGGGGCCACAAAGCAGATATTGTGAAGTGGAAGGGTGGAACGATGAGCTCATGCTTCTGGGGAAAGTCTCACTCTGTTTTTTTAGAGCTTTCTCCGATGTTCACATCCATGACTTCACAACTCACCACGTCACAATAAACGACGTGTGTCAGCACGGTAGCGTGTAAAGGGTTTAACAGGTTGTTGGTCAGGCCAGGGACCTACCTGCTGGGCTGGGACCCCTGGGGCCGCCTTCCTGGGGCTGCGTGGGGCGGTTCCGGTTCTTGTTGCGCTTGTTTGTGGAGCGCGGTGCACGGATGTGGACCTCGCTGACTTTAAAAAAGGCCACCATGAAAGGCTGCTTCTCCAGCGCTCCGTCACGACCCACTAGCCCCGCCTCCTTGGAGCTGACACCCTTCCCTGTTTCCGGAAGAACCCGATGTCATTTCAATGCACTAAATGAACAGATAATCTTCTAAAACTGACATGTTGTTGTGACAATTTTTTTTTAAAGCAACTGTTTTTTCCGGTGATGAGCATAGAATATTTACTACTGACAATGTTAACATTTTAAATGAAACATTCAAAAGTCAGCATGAGTGCAATGTTTGCACAATACCAAAGTTAACTGTTAGTCTTATGTTAGCCGTTAGCATGGTCTTACCACTGCTGGTTTCTAATGTTATCCATTAGCATGGTCTTACCACTGCTGGTTTCTCTTGTTATCCATTAGCATGGTCTTACCACTGCTGGTTTCTCTTGTTATCCATTAGCATGGTCTTACCACTGCTGGTTTCTAATGTTATCCATTAGCATGGTCTTACCACTGCTGGTTTCTCTTGTTATCCGTTAGCATGGTCTTACCACTGCTGGTTTCTAATGTTATCCATTAGCATGGTCTTACCACTGCTGGTTTCTCTTGTTATCCGTTAGCATGGTCTTACCACTGCTGGTTTCTAATGTTATCCATTAGCATGGTCTTACCACTGCTGGTTTCTAATGTTATCCATTAGCATGGTCTTACCACTGCTGGTTTCTAATGTTATCCGTTAGCATGGTCTTACCACTGCTGGTTTCTAATGTTATCCATTAGCATGGTCTTACCACTGCTGGTTTCTAATGTTATCCGTTAGCATGGTCTTACCACTGCTGGTTTCTAATGTTATCCATTAGCATGGTCTTACCACTGCTGGTTTCTCTTGTTATCCATTAGCATGGTCTTACCACTGCTGGTTTCTAATGTTATCCGTTAGCATGGTCTTACCACTGCTGGTCTCCACTCTGATCTGGAGGCCCAGGTTGTGGTGGGGACTCATAACCCATAGGTTACTGGTGGCCGTAACGTCGAACTCCAGCCAGCCCTCCTCGGCCCCCAGCAGCTTGCGGGATCCCAGCAGAAACAGGTCCGCCTCCCTTGGGGTCATAGGTCACGAGAAGCCAAAGTTACTGAAAGAACATCCAGTACGGGAAATACTGGATGAGCACTCTATGCCATTGAGTGATCACAACATTTTAATGTAATCTACCAGATGGGAGTGTTTCTCCCTCTCCACAGAGGTTTACAGTACATGAAACATTGTATGACACCATGTCAGTATGACTTTCACATTGTCTCGCAAAAACCCATTCAGGAATTTTAGAAATGTACACAGTGAAGATTGTCCCCTGATAATCTCTGTACTGTTAACATCGACAATTGCCAATGAAAGTCCACAGTGCTCGCACGGTTTTAGGTATTTGCTGCCTTTTGCTGTTATGAAATAAATCTAGCAAAGGAATGTGCTAACAAAATGTCGCGTTTGGAGAAAACCAAAACACATTTTCTGTCGATTCGTTTTGATATGAGTTCGGTACGGATCTGGTCAGCTTCTACCTGACGTCAACAGTCTAAGGGACACATGACTAATGTATCTTCCCAGGATCTCTCCCATGTCCAACACCAGGCTGTAGGTCTCAGGTGCACGACACACAACAACCCAGAGAGAGAGAGAGAGAGAGAGAGAGGGTGAGGCCAGAAGGGGAGAGAGGAGGTCTTGTCCGTCCCCATTACTGTAATGACACAGTGCAGAACCGCCGGGCCCTCCCTGGGCTGCACATCAAAGACCCACCTCACCCAGGTGTTACGGGAATGCCCCTGCAGTCATGCCCCGGCAACCCCTCGTTATTGCTTGTTAATGTTTCAGAGGGCTTCCACATGAGGCTGTTCCCGGCGCCCCCCACTGGTAGTTCACACATTGGGTGCGCTGTAGGGGCTGGTTTGCCGGTGCCGAGTGGTTCTGGTGGAGAGAGCCTTTTAACACCCATGGACCAGGGGGGTCCATCTCAGAGCATCGGGTGAGGTGGGGGGGTGGGGGAGGCGGCAGTAGAGCTCCACAGTAAAGCCTCTTATCGCCTGCTTAAATTAACTGGAATAATAAGCTTGTATGTCAACATTTTGCGTTTTATTGGGCTCCAATAAAACCCTTTAAGTGGTCCTGTGAAATAAATGCTGTTTAAGAAGTACTGTATCAGGCTTTTGTTGGAGCTGCTGTTTATAATGTTAGAGACAGGTAAGAAATACAACATCACAGTTCTCTGGAACGCCATGTTTAAAGGGTAAAAAATAAATGTTGGGATATAGAACTATGTAGTAAAGTAACGTAAAAATAAAACTAACACATATATTGATTCCTGCAAATGAATGAACCTGACATTTGTGCAGTGACCAAGGACACAATCTTTATAACCTATTACTTGCATGACCTTGCTTGACCTTGCATGACCTTGCCTGGTGTCAGACGAACCCATCACTCAATGGTTGCTGCTGGATGAACAACACAAGTAACTTCACCACTTTATCATTAATGTCCAAAATGTTGCAACCTGTAAACAGGTGAGGAGGTGGTAGAGTAGGAAGTGAAAATTAAAAAGCTAGATGTGTGGCTTTTATGAAATTAGATATATACAGCTTCCCTTCTGATTAGTCCTACGTGCCTGCTTTCACTACCACATGTGCTTATTAAAGATTAGAAGCCGTAATCAAAGGAATTACGTCCGAGACTTTACCAACTCAATGCAAATTAATGTGTTTGTCAGCAAATGTGTTTCGCAAGCCACACAAGAATTTAGGATTTGCAAGCGCCAAGCACAAAGCACAAAGCGATGTTCTTGGATAGACCACAAAACAGGCTATAATTTGCTTCAAGGTAAACCCTTCTCCTACAATAATACAGTAATTGGAGATTTATGGCTCCTTTAATCTCAAAATAAAAGGCTTTCCCGGTGGGAAGCAGAACACAAACCACCTATTGTAGAGATAATGGAATGTGGTACACGTAACTCATGATAAAAATGTCGAAAGATAAAACCGGAGATGTTGCCCACAAAACTGAAGACTTGGAGATGAGCAGTAACACATACACACACTGATGAGCCAAAACAACACGACCACTCACAGGTGAATCAAATAATGTTGATCATCTTCTATCATGGGCACATGTCAAGGTCTGGGTACATTAGATGGGAAGTGAACAATCAGTTCTTGTAGTCAACTTGTTGGAGGAGTAAAGACCTTGGTAACTGAGACTGAATACCCACAGAGAGTAGTCCGTGAAGAGACAAACCACAAACGACACGCAAGGCTATCCCACTCCGACAGAAGGTCTACTGTGGCACAAGTCAGGATGCACTGTGGGAAAACAAGCCAGTGGACGGAATGTGATGCTCTGGGCCATGTTCTGCTGGGAAACCCTGGGTCCGGGCCTGTAAGTGGATGTCAATTGGACACATGCCACCTACGTAAACATTGTTGGAGACCAGGTACACCCCTTCATTGTAATGGTATTCACTGATGGCAGTGTGGCCTCTTTTAGGATAATGCACACTGCCATTCTGCACACATTGTACAGGAATGGTTTGAGGACCATGATGATGTTGTTGAAAATGTTGCCCTGGCCTCCAGATTCTCCAGATCTTATTCCAATTGAGCATCTGTGGGATGTGCCGGGCAAACGGGTCCGAGGCACAGTGGCTCCACCTTGCTGGATCTTTGGCTAATGGCTCAGGTGCCAGATACCACAGGACACCTTCAGGTGTCTTGTTGAGTCCATGTCTCAGCGGTTCGGCGCTGTTTTGGTGGCACGAGGTGGACCAACGGTACAGAAGGCGGGTGGTCATAATGTTTTGGCTCATCAGTGTACATAGAGTATAATAATACCATCACTTGCAAACCAGGAGGAAATCTGTGGCCTAGTGTGTATTACAAAGACATAGGCCAAAAGCATTTGGTAGAAAAAATGCAGCTCTTGGGTGTTTCCTTTTTTCTTAAATAGCATCTCAATAAACCCTATGAACTACTCCATAGTCCTCCATAGTTTTCCATTGGTCACTGTTTCTGAAAACATAAATGCCATCCACCCACCCCGTTTTGCATTTGCCTCTGAGTGGCACATTGCGCCATGCAGCCACAATGTAAATGTTTGGTGTGCGCTGGCCATGCACGTTCTGTTTGGGACCCCACTGAAGTCAGGCTATTTCGGTATATTTCGCTGTGGTCTTGCCTTATTCTACACAAAATACATGGTAGAAAACCAGAGCTTAACGTCTGTCTCCCACAGTGCCACAAAAGAGAACCCTGGGGTTTATTCAGCAACACCCTATCAATCTCCATGTCGGGAGAGAATGCTAAGCTAACAGGTAATGAATGACTGGGGAAGCAGCGGCAGCCAAGTCTTATGTTTGCATGAAGTCGTCTCCCCAGAGATCTCTGAGTAGGAGGATTGAATATTGAATGATTAGAATTGTATTTCATGGGTACGTTCAATGTATCCAGTTCCATTGTGGGTAAAAACAGCACTCAGCTGTAGTATGTTGGACGTGCACTGTGCATTATTGTTTGTGGAAGCTTAACCATTTTTCCCATTAGCTGAAATAACTTATTGTAGCCATTTGTTGTAAGTGTCTATCAGTCTCTTACATCAACTGGGAAGATCTATTACCCACTCTTTAAAAGAACAACTTAAACTGTTTCAGGGTCAAGGGCTTTCTTAGTCCCACCTGAGCATTTTGTCATGATTGAGTTGTGGGCTTTGACTCTGTCATTCCATTATTATTTAGTTGTGGGCTTTGACTCTGTCATTCCATTATTATTTACATGTGGGCTTTGACTCTGTCATTCCATTATTATTTACATGTGGGCTTTGACTCTGTCATTCCATTATTATTTAGTTGTGGGCTTTGACTCTGTCATTCCATTATTATTTAGTTGTGGGCTTTGACTCTGTCATTCCATTATTATTTACATGTGGGCTTTGACTCTGTCATTCCATTATTATTTAGTTGTGGGCTTTGACTCTGTCATTCCATTATTATTTACATGTGGGCTTTGACTCTGTCATTCCATTATTATTTAGTTGTGGGCTTTGACTCTGTCATTCCATTATTATTTAGTTGTGGGCTTTGACTCTGTCATTCCATTATTATTTAGTTGTGGGCTTTGACTCTGTCATTCCATTATTATTTACATGTGGGCTTTGACTCTGTCATTCCATTATTATTTAGTTGTGGGCTTTGACTCTGTCATTCCATTATTATTTAGTTGTGGGCTTTGACTCTGTCATTCCATTATTATTTACATGTGGGCTTTGACTCTGTCATTCCATTATTATTTAGTTGTGGGCTTTGACTCTGTCATTCCATTATTATTTACATGTGGGCTTTGACTCTGTCATTCCATTATTATTTAGTTGTGGGCTTTGACTCTGTCATTCCATTATTATTTACATGTGGGCTTTGACTCTGTCATTCCATTATTATTTAGTTGTGGGCTTTGACTCTGTCATTCCATTATTATTTACATGTGGGCTTTGACTCTGTCATTCCATTATTATTTAGTTGTGGGCTTTGACTCTGTCATTCCATTATTATTTACATGTGGGCTATGACTCTGTGAATTTAGCTCGTTCCATGTGCCCAAATATGAAAAAAATGCTAAGCTTAACCTTAATGTTATTCAACAACATGCTAGTTGTCAAATAAAAATAAACTCAAAATTCCCTGGATCTTAATTCCCTAGATTGAGCATCTGTGGCATGTCCTGGACCAACAAGTCTGATCCGTGGTGGCTCTACCGCCCAACTTACAGGACCTGAAGGATCTGCTGCTAATGCCTTGGTGCCAGATACCACAGGACACCTTCAGGGTCATGTAGAGTCCATGGCTCGGTGAGCCTGTGCTGTGTTTGCGGCACATAGAGGACCAATAGCATATTGAGCGCATTGGCTTACCAGTGTATATTTGAAATGTCAAGATTTCTTTTTTGTTGTACACTTACAAAAAATACACTGATTTGGCAATAGCAAGTACCAAACTGTTTGCATGCAAAAGGGACTGATGCTATTGATGGAGGGTGTGTCTGTTATGACAACTGAACTGTAATTCAATGGATATTGTGTTTCTGTTTCTGATACAGTATGAGGACTGGATGGAACCTGAATGCATAGTGTGTTTCTGGTTCTGATACAGTATGAGGACTGGACCTGAATGCATAGTGGACTGAATGAGAATGCATAGTGTGTTTATGGTTCTGGTTCTGGTTCAGAATGTGGACTGGACCTGAATGCATAGTGTGTTTCTGGTTCTGATACAGTATGAGGACTGGACCTGAATGCATAGTGGACTAAATTAGAATGCATAGTGTGTTTATGGTTCTGGTTCAGTATAAGGAATGGACCTGAATGCACAGTGGACTGGATCTGAATGCAGAGTGTGTGTCTGGTTATGGTTCTGGTTCAGAATGTGGACTGGACCTGAATGCAGAGTGTGTGTCTGGTTCTGGTTCAGAATATGGACTGGACCTGCATGCAGCGTGTGAGTCTGGATCCAAGTCACCTGTCGGGGTGCTCCTGCACTACTTGGTAGACGCTGATCAGCAGGGTCTCATTACGAAAAGCCCGGCTCACACACTCCTTGTAAAGACGGAACTCCGAGGCGGTGACAGCTTCTCCCTCGGGGATCTGGGACAGGTTGAACTTGAATTCCTTGTGGTGCCGTCTGTGTAGCGAAAGTTCTCTGTCGTGCTCAACTGGCCAACACAAGAGAGAGACACAGGTCAGAGAGACATGCTAGCAGAGAGTACATCTCATCATCATACGCATGTGAGACTACATCGGTTAGACATGCGAGATACCAGCAACAATTTAACCTAACATTTAAATTAATAGGAGTGAGGTCTGACCGCACATTGACGTTTGGTATTTTTTACATCGCTCAACTTACAGTTTACCGTAAACATTTTAGTTTGTACGAATAAATAGCACTGGGGTTCGTGCCGCAAAGGCCGCAGATGTAAACAGTTGTTTATTTTTTATGGTTTTCTGTGTTATCCATTGAGGGCCACAGTGTAAATTATGTGAAGGAAACCAAAGCTCACATACAACTGTAAATATGTTTTTAAGTGTCTAGTTGCTCCAAATATTCCATTAAATGTATGCGGTTTTTACATTGTAAATGTCTGTGGGTCGTTAACATGTTGTTCAGCTAGCATAACAAACAGGCTCTCCTTAAAGGGACACACAGGAAAAACATCAACAGTGAATGCCGATTTCAGCCCGCTACAGCGTACATTCCGGTTTGTCCCTCAGATGTGTATTCCAAAGCAGTAAGTTGGTCGATAGATATATCTCGTCCACAGACGCAGCCTTGAGGTTCACCATCAAACGGTTTTAAAGCATCGCATGTGATTCATGCATATGGACTAATAGGGCTGTGGCTATGTGTTTCCTTAAATAAATCCCCTGTTATTGTCTGCAGTAAAAGACCATGATTTTCAGGCTGTTAACTTGGTCTCTGTTCCGATGACCACTTCAGAGGTTACAATTGACAAAAAATAAAGCTTAAGTCTTTCAACTGCTACATGCGTTGGCATAATAATGCATTCCCCAGGGTACCCATTTCACCATGAGACTTCCCATTCGTAAAGCCAGTCTCCCCACAGTTCATTACCACAGAGCTGGAGTGATGAAACCGAGAGAGAAGGTGGAAATAAGAGAAAGAGCAAGAGAAGAGAAGGCAAAAATCACCGTATGAGCAAGAGAATGCCGGAACCTCAGAATGAGCAAGAGAATGCCGGAACCTCAGAATGAGCAAGAGAATGCATGAACCGCAGAATGAGCAAGAGAATGCAGGAGCCTTAATATTAGCAAGAGAAGGCAGGAACCTCAGTATGAGCAAGAGAATGCAGGAACCTCAGAATGAGCAAGAGAATGCAGGAACCTTAATATTAGCAAGAGAAGGCAGGAACCTCAGTATGAGCAAGAGAATGCATGAGCCTTAATATTAGCAAGAGAAGGCAGGAACCTCAGTATGAGCAAGAGAATGCAGGAACCTCAGAATGAGCAAGAGAATGCAGGAACCTCAGAATGAGCAAGAGAATGCCGGAACCTCAGAATGAGCAAGATAATGCAGGAACCGCAGAATGAGCAAAAGAATGCATGAGCCTTAATATTAGCAAGAGAAGGCAGGAACCTCAGAATGAGCAAGAGAAGGCAGGAACCTCAGTATGAGCAAGAGAATGCAGGAACCTCAGAATGAGCAAGAGAATGCCGGAACCTCAGAATGAGCAAGATAATGCAGGAACCGCAGAATGAGCAAAAGAATGCAGGAGCCTTAATATTAGCAAGAGAAGGCAGGAACCTCAGTATGAGCAAGAGAATGCAGGAACCTCAGTATGAGCAAGAGAATGCAGGAACCTCAGAATGATCAGAATGAGCAAGAGAATGCAAGAACCACAGTATGAGCAACAAAAGGCAGGAACCTCAGTGTGAGCAGGAAAACGTAAGCACCACAGTTTGAGAAAGAGAAGGCAAGAACCACAGTATGTTTCCTTGCACACTAATGGCATTCCTTACACACACATGCACATGAAAGACACACATACTTTCTCTCTCACACACACACAATCAACATCACCCCCTTTAGTTCCCAGGACTGGGCTCTGTGTTCCCCACCACATAAGTACAAGTCCAGCCGGATGCCCTCAGAATCGAGAATAGGGATGGAGTGTCCTGTCCCGCCGCCCCGCCATCCCGCTCTGATTGGATTTCCATGCCCTGTTCACGTGTGAGGTACCGACACAGAGCCCAATACAGACACATCAGCACAGCCCACCCCAACAAATCTGAGCAGTAAATGAAATGGTGGATTATGGATGTGGGGGCCAATAGTAGATATGGGGGGTCATTATATATGCATGGGGGAGGGGGGGGTCAGGGCAGGGTGCAGTAGAAGAGTCTTTAGGCTACATGAAGATACTTTTCTCTGATATGAAGTACTGCAGCTCATCGCCTTGGAACATCAGAGAGTCACTTTTCCAGCATCAGTCAAGAGAGAAACTGGAGGGTCCCACAGTCCTGGACACACACACACACACACACATGGACACACATGCACACCTTCAGCATAGCGTAGGTGTCCCTGGCCTCTTTCCAGAGCACACTGTAAAGGGGGAAGAGGATGTGCCTGGCTTCTCCTTAGGATCTGTCTGCAGTCAGCCACAACTCACCAGGCCAGGCCGGGCAAAAGCCTCCAGCCTCCCTAACTCACCTCCAGAGTTTACAGTAGAGCTAATGGCCCCTGGTGACATGGAATTCACATTAGCAGCCAGAGTGTCAATGTGGCCTCTGTCTCCACTTAACAGTAACTGCTTCGATTATCTTCACTGTGTGTGCGTGTGTGCGTGCGTGCAGGCAGATCACACACAGATGCTTCAGTATGAGCATGTTTATAGGTAAGGCTAAGGCCTACGCCAGTGACATGACATATCTTTTAGGGCCTCAGCTAAGGGCCGTGTGTTCTAAATGACTTTACAGCTGTCACTTAGCAACCATGGGGTCAAGATGGCGATGTAAAATGCAATTTGTCATGTTGTCCTTACCAGAATCAAAGTGCAGTCTTCTTGTCTGTATGGAGCATAGAATTTCCTTTTTGATTATACCGACCTGAGATCTAGGACAGACTGCACGAGTGTGGGAATTGGGAAATATTGAGTTTCTCCTTCTGGGAGTATCCCACAGATGCAGTCTAAGTGAAGCATTCACCACATCTTCAAACATCCAGCAATGGAAACACACAGTATGCCTGTTGTCACTGTCTATAGTAACCTTTACTAAATTTCTAAACGCCGCAGTGACAAATAAAATATCTCTCCTCAGTTTACTGTGAACATTTCATGACTACAGTTGTTATTTCCTTGAAAGTTTACAGTGACAATATTTAGGCTAACTGAGCAAGTAAAGTTAAGGTTGGCTGACCAGAAGTAGCAGAGAGAGAGACTGTGGTGTCCAAGCCGCACGCACGCACGCACGCACGCACGCACGCACGCACGCACGCACGCACGCACGCACGCACGCACGCACGCACGCACGCACGCACGCGCACGCGCACGCACGCACGCACGCACACGCACGCACGCACGCACGCACGCACGCACGCACGCGCACGCACGCACGCACGCACGCACGCACGCACGCACGCACGCACGCGCGCACGCACGCACGCGCACGCACGCACGCACGCACGCACGCACGCACGCACGCACGCACGCACGCACGCACGCACACACACACACACACACACACACACACACACACACACACACACACACACACACACACACACACACACACACACACACACACACACACACACACACACCACACACACACACACAAGGGAAATCAGAAAGCCTACCTTCTTTACCTATTGTAGACTGCGTAACAACAAATAACATTTAATACACAGTGGAAACGGACAGTGAGCTCCCTTCACATGTCCCACGAGTCAGAGGGAGCTGTCAAGGGATGCTGCCGACCTGAGAATGACAATACGATTCACCAGAACCTCGTGGGCGATACAGCCGAGAAAGACCGAAAGACCGTGAGGGACAGATGAAGGGGAGAACGGGGTTTTGGGCTCTAATTGGTGGCTGTTCTCTCGTTTCCACCTGCGCATGAAATGGCTCTCCTGTTCTGGTGCTATTGTCATTATCCCCCACACAGTAAGGAGGCTCTCTGGGCCCCTAAGATTCAACCAGAAGTGGGAAAGAAGACTGAGAAAAGTCAGCAGGACAAGAAATCTCTATAGAAGGAGGGAAAGGAAAATAACTCGTAAATATAACACACCACAGTAAGGAAGATGAGGTCAGGATGGAGTGATTTTGAGTGCAGAAACACAGAAGTAAAGACAGGGCGAGAAAGAAGGAAGAGAAGAGGGGAAGACGAGAGAAGCGGGACGGAGTCAAGGTGGTGTTGAGGCTGAGGGTGATGGCAAGCGATGTGGTGGGTGGGCCAGCGACTCAAAGGTCAGGGGTCAACGGCTTCTTGCACTCTAAATGTTTAGGAGCGCTGCGACGTACGGCCCATCCCGAGACCCAGACAGCAGGTCTCTGATGGTTTTGAGTGCTTTCGTGGACCACTGACCGTCAGAGTCATCAAGTTTCTGTTGGGTCAAGCATTGGATTTTACACAACACTTAATGGAAGAGCTATCCTAGTTGTGTTCAACCAGGACTGTTGGAGTCCACAGGGGAGTAGGTCGATTATTTATGTTACAAATTTCTCTCAGTGAAAGGTTTTCTTTGAGCTACCAACACTCTGACGGAGAATAAAGCTGTTTGGATCCATCGAGATATTTTTGTTTACCACCGTAGTTTCTAATTATAGTTGAACACTAATGTGTATAGCATACATACTGTTTATCCTACGTGTGTGTTTGTTATTATGTTAAAGCTATAATTCTCCACGTTGTAAATTAGCTACATATAAAGCTCTCTGATTTGCTAATCACGCAGGAATGTGCCACCCGAACCAGAATGCATAACATCGTGATGAACTAAAACTCAGTTTGCACTTCAATTAAAGTGAATTTCTCTGTATCAGTCAGACTAGACGAAAAGAAAACATTGCAAAGACATCTCAGATGTTCGAACCAATTAAACTGCAGTACAGCCCGAGGCATTGGAAGATTTCATATCATGTTTGCGTAATAATTATACAGCAATTCTCACTGGCATCTCATTTAGTTTCGATGACTCTTGCGGGGAGACTTACACATCCCGGAGTCTTCCCGTTTTTCATTAATTGCTCCAATGTTCATAATTAACGGTTCGTTCACCTCTGGGTTTTCTGTGACACTCTTGGCTCTATAACTATAGCACTAAACCAAAGTCAAACAAAAAATAATAATTCTCAAAGTGCCGTAGTCAAAACATAAAGGTTACTTGCATTCAACTTCAAATACAAAAACTCATCTCTGGGAAAAACATAATTTATGCTGTAAAAGTTTTGACTTTTTGTAGTATCCTCTCAGCACTGTAGTGTCCCAGTGACGGCTCTATCCATCTTAGAGGCCGTCCCGCATCACTTCCCCTAGAAACCGTTTCCACTTCCTGCTAGCCAGAGATGCTTCGTTGTAAGTCAACTGGGAGGCGACGCGGCCTGGTGTTGTGGGGAGATTTGGGGTTTAGGGGATCAATGGACACCTTATCCATGACTTTGATCCTCTGCTCTGACCTCCAGCCTGCATCATAAGCTGCCCACTGGGAGACATCGACACACACACGGGTCACTGAAAGGATCAAGCCTTTACGATGTAGCCATACCTCCATACACATTCACATACCCACATACAGACACGCACACTCTGAGCTCGCGCACAACTTAACCCAAGTCAACGCTGACAATTTAGAAAATGGAGAGGCAGACCGTCCCTGACCGCAGACCATCAAGCAACATCCGTTGTAGAAGGGGTTTCAGGCCAAGTCCAGCCAGGTATTGACCCATTAGCCTTCCGGGAACTCTTCACCGGGGTAGAATTACACATTAGTATGTTAGTGACATTAAATTCTTATTTTGACAGTAATCACAATCCTTTAAAAAGTAATCAGGAGTTTGATCTAAATCCCTGACAGACGGCACGCCACTATCCAGGCCCGTTTTTCCACAAGCAAGTCCATCAGCGTCACATTCCACACGGAAACCCGGGGAAAAAAGAGATCTGGACGAAATACTCGGGTTATACAATCCCGAGCACGGTTTGGGTAATTTGGGATAATTGCGGTGGCGAGGGGCTCTGATAAAAGATGTCCTGGTGCTGCCCGTCTCCCCCGCGGACTTGAAGGTAACCAGTCGAGATTATCGGGAGTTCCAATCTGCAGACGGCTGAATAGTGACAGTCATCCTCTCCATACCTGTGTGTCAGTGGGATCATTTTATTCTTATTTCTGCCACAGATCTGTGTGTGTGTGTGTGTGTGTGTGTGTGTGTGTGTGTGTGTGTGTGTGTGTGTGTGTGTGTGTGTGTGTGTGTGTGTGTGTGTGTGTGTGTGTGTGTGTGTGTGTGTGTGTGTGTGTGTGTGTGTGTGTGTGTGTGTGTGTGTGTGTGTGTGTGTGTGTGTGTGTGTGTGTGTGTGTGTGTGTGTGTGTGTGTGTGTGTGTGTGTGTGTGTGTGTGTGTGTGTGTGTGTGTGTGTGTGTGTGTGTGTGTGTGTGTGTGTGTGTGTGTGTGTGTGTGTGTGTGTGTGTGTGTGTGTGTGTGTGTGTGTGTGTGTGTGTGTGTGTGTGTGTGTGTGTGTGTGTGTGTGTGTGTGTGTGTGTGTGTGTGTGTGTGTGTGTGTGTGTGTGTGTGTGTGTGTGTGTGTGTGTGTGTGTGTGTGTGTGTGTGTGTGTGTGTGTGTGTGTGTGTGTGTGTGTGTGTGTGTGTGTGTGTGTGTGTGTGTGTGTGTGTGTGTGTGTGTGTGTGTGTGTGTGTGTGTGTGTGTGTGTGTGTGTGTGTGTGTGTGTGTGTGTGTGTGTGTGTGTGTGTGTGTGTGTGTGTGTGTGTGTGTGTGTGTGTGTGTGTGTGTGTGTGTGTGTGTGTGTGTGTGTGTGTGTGTGTGTGTGTGTGTGTGTGTGTGTGTGTGTGTGTGTGTGTGTGTGTGTGTGTGTGTGTGTGTGTGTGTGTGTGTGTGTGTGTGTGTGTGTGTGTGTGTGTGTGTGTGTGTGTGCGCGCGCGTGTGCGTGTGTTCGCGCATGCGTGTAGAAGAAAATAAAGTCCACCACAGTTCAGGTGTACACAGATCAGGCTCATTGACATTAATGATCAGAAGCATTTCTTCACACAGAACTTGCAAAACAATTTAATCTGTAACTCAAGGCGAGCTCGAACTCAACAAACCGGGAAACATATTTTTATTAAACTAAGTGGGAAACAGGCTGAAAAAATTATCCCTGAAAAACGTGTTAATTTTCATTCACATATGGAGACATGAAAGTATACATAAACGTACAGTTAAACTGCAGCTGCTATAACAGAGATCAGACAGACTCTTGAGTGGTGCAGTGGTCTAAGTGACTGACTCACAGCTGCCTTGCTGCGGCCAGGAGTTTGAATTCTGGTCACGGTGTACTGACAGAGCCTCGGGGGGCTCCCGCAAAGGGGGTCCCACACAGGCCAGCGCTAACAGGTCCATTCCACCCGGTGTGGATAGAACGGGTTGTTTCACTCTGGCAACTCTTTGTGGTAAGTCAGATACTTGCGAGCTCAAACGTGGCCACAGACAGGAGAACAATCGTTCACCCTCCGGCATCGTCTCGCAGCGTGAGCATTCTGATATTTGACTCTCCTGGACGAGCCCCTAGTCGTGAATCGGCCATCATGAACATTTGAAAAGTGGGATAATGGGGTAATACTGAACGACATGTGAACGACATGTGATACATATAATACTGAACGACATAATACCGCGGTAATACTGAACGACATTTTCTCATATGTTCTAGCGTGCCATGGGTCTCCTCCTGACAGGGGCCGCGGGGGGAGGAACTGTGGACGCATTCACTCACTCACGCACAAACACTAAAATAAACCAGATGGAACATCTGTAAACAAAGCAAGAGTGATATTGGGTTCTTGACTAACGGTTGAATAGAAATTCACGAGCATCAGCAATTAGAACATAGTAATTATTATCTGACATATTGCAATACATATGACAGATTGAAGTGTTTACAAGTTTCAAACATTCCAGTTTGGCCAGATGGGATTGAAAAATTCCCAGCTTAGCGTATTGACAATCTGCTCTCTAATTGTACGTTCGTTCATGTGACTGATCCTGGAAGATGCCCTCAACATTTAACTTAATCAGAGACTCAATATATCCATCCAAGTAGGAGATACGTTGTTTCAAATATTTGTTTTAAACACACACGCAGAGAATAATAAAGCAATTACATGTGCGCTTTCTTCTCTTTTCTATAGCAAATTACAGAGGTAAAATAAGGACATGGTGGCCGGTGCTTTTGTCTTCCACCCCTGTAGGATTCTCTGCCCTTTATGTTTCAGTCAATTTACTCTTAAATTTATAGGCTACTGACGGTGAAGGCTACTGCTTTCTAATGGGCCAGACTACTGACTCCTAATAAAAAACAGCTCCCTTGCTACTTAGACATGTGGCTTCTGTCAATACAAACTAAATATAAACAGAGATGTACTTAATTGTTGAGTTTATTATTTATTTATTTCAGACAATTGTATTTTTTCTGTCTAAAATAATCATTGTCACAGTTTAATTTTATTAGTCTCTTAGCCTTTGTAAAATGCCTTTTGAGGCCCCCCCTGTGGAGTTTGATGTGTGCGTGCATGTGTACATTTGTGTGTGTGTGTGTGTGTGTTTGTGTGTGTATGGTGTGTGTGTGTATGCGTGAGGGGGGCAGCAGGACCAGGCGTAGACCTGCTATAGTGATCTGGAGTCTGCTGCAGCAGGTGTGTGTCTGAGCGTTCGGCTGGCCCCTGCAGACTCAGATTTAGAGGAGGAAGCCTGTGTCAGGCGAACAAGATGGATTTCTCCTGAGGGATCCGATAAACAAGGAAAAAATATCTTTAAAAAAGGAAACGCAGCTGTTTCCAAAAGAGAAGTCAAAATATTGGTGGCGCGCATTCCACAGGCACAAGTTAGGAGAACAGAGTATCTCTCTATCCCTCACTCTCCATCCCCCTACAGTCTTCTTCCCGTTTCTCTCTTGCTCCCTGGTATGAGGGATTAGGCTCAATGCTACACCCATTGGAAACTCTGAGTAGACCACAATGCCGTTCAAAACAAGAGCACATGATCCCTGATAAATCATTGCTGCTCTCGTAATCCCCTGTGTTGTTTGGGACATTTTAAATGTACTTTAAACAGAGAACCAAGATCAGGACTGTAGTACTAGACTAGAGCCTGAAGAGAAACTACAAAGCTGCCCTGTCTTTGGAAACGATTCAAACTGTCCACTTTCTCCACAATATGTGGTGTTATAGAGTTAAGAAATGACATCCATCAACACCCAGTCACACAGGATTAGTAACGTGACGCAGGATCTGTAAAGCACGCTTTTAGGTATATGTCTCATGTACATACGCTCAGACACTTCATTCAGTACTATGCACAATCATTCTGGCCGCCGTCACAGCTCTGGCTCTTCTTTGGTGTGCCTCTACTGGCGTAACTCGTCTGAAATTAGGCAGTTACATTGTTCTCTGTGGATCCTCTCAAGCTGTGCCAAATTGGATGGGGAGCACTGAAGATTTGGCCGAGCCACTCAAGAACATTCCCAGACGTGTCCTAAAGCCACTCCAGCGTTGTCGTGGATCTCTCTGTAATCTTCTCTGTTTATCTTCCCCTCAATTCTGAGTATCCCAGCCAATGCCTTTAGTGTACAGATGGGTGTTAGCCATAGAACCTAGACGTAGAGAGAACACCTCTACAGAAACACTGCTTAGAAACAGCCACTCTAACACTTCTTCTGGGTTCTTGGTCACCACCCTGACCCTGTCACCATCCTGCCCAGTTATCTGCTCAAGTATAAGTCTTGCTGGTCCCAAAGAGATATATAGCGCTATATATATCCCAAAGAGAGATATATATATATATATGTGTGTCCCAAAGAGATATATAGCGCTTTTATCCAAAGCGCTTTACAGATCCTGCGTCACATTCACCCATTCATACACTGACGACCGCGTCTACCATGCTGGGGTTAGGTGTCTTGCTCATGGACCATGACACCTCGACAACTTCCCAGGAGGAACCGGGGATCGAACCACCAACATTCCGATTGATAGACAACCGACTCAACCCACAGAGCCACTGCCGCCCCTAAGGTCTTTTATTTCACGACAAACAAGGTTGCTATGCTCCTAGGAACTCTCAACGCTTTAGCAATTGTTTAAATAATTTTCACCTGATCTATGCTTTGATACAATATTATCGTGGAGGTCTACAGAGAATTTGTTGGACTTCATGCTTTGTGAAGTGTGGGACCTTATAAAGGCAGGTGTGCGCATTTCTACATCATGTCTAATCTATTTAATTTCCCTTGAGTGGACACAAGGATGTTCAACAAACACACGATGGATCTGATCTCAGTTTGTGGGGGATAAGAACCTGCAGAGGAAACTGTCAAACTGCAAACTGTTGTTCTGACACAATGCAGAATGACTGGGTACAGTCCTCGGCTGTGGTGTATTTTCAAAGCCTGCCTAGCCATCGTAAAAATGAGCCTGAACGCTGGAGTGATCGGAGCACGCGGAGGCCCAGATTCTCCCCGGCTTATTGTCTCAGGCACGTCCTCTTTAGAGGTTGCACCGGGATGGGAACGATGAGCGGTAGAGACCTTTCTCCACTCGTCGCCTTTTTCCAATGACTGTGTGGGAATGCTGACCTCTGACCTTCCTCTTGACCCCGTTTCCAGACCGAAAGAACACTTCAAAAAGCACAACCTTATTGTCCGTCTCTTACAACTCTGCTCACGATTCTTGTCATCTTAGTGATGGAAACTCATTATGCTACTTCTCGTTTTTGACCGGACGTGTCTCCATGGTGACAGTGGGTCATCGAGTAAAGTCAACTTATTTAAGTTGCTTTAGAGTAACAAGAAAGCAAAAAAGTGTGTGTATAAGTCTGTGTGTATGGATGCGTGCCTGTGACATTGTGTGTGTGTGTGTGTGTGTGTGTCTGTATGCATACACCATCCAGGACACAGGGCAAACATGTAAGTGCGTGTGTGTGTGTGTGTGTACGTCTGCGTGCCAAGGTGTTTTTTGGTACCTCTTTGTACCAGCCAGGACACTGGGTGGCCATGTGTATGTGTGTGTATGTGTGTGTATACTTCACAGCTGCTTTTCATCAACATATCAGTGCTGTGTTGATTCTAGACAAGCTAACACCACCTATGGCACCCAAGCAGCCATAACTCGTCAGCAGGGGGGGCAGGAATGGCCAGAAAAACAGTGTGGGGGGAGGGGGGGTGTGGTGCAACGCTGTTCTCACGCTCCCAATCAATGCAAAATATATTGAATAACATGACCAAACAACATTTCTATTAACATGGCATATCGTATCCAATCTGTATTACTGGTCCAGTGAATCTAAAAACACTCACACACACACACACACAGTTAATGAACTCACTAAAGCCAGCATCTATGTGTACCACCAGAGGGTCAAAGCAGAAGCTTGCCGTCTCCATTTTCCTCTTGGCCTCGATCACAACCAGTGCAACAGTTGTATGAGTGTTGTAAAGTAGATTTGGGCGTGTCCTGTAAGGTTTGGGCCTGTCCTGTAATATTTGGGTCTGTCCTACAAGATTTGGGCCTGTCCTGTGGATTTGGGCCTCTCCCGTAAGATTTGGGCCTGTCCTGTAGATTTGGACGTGTCCTGTAGATTTGGGCCTGTCCTGTAGATTTGGGCCTGTCCTGTAGATTTGGGCCTGTCCTGTAGATTTGGGCCTGTCTTGTAGATTTGGGCCTGTCCTGTAGATTTGGGGCTGTCCTGTAGATTTGGGCCTGTCCTGGAGGCATAGCAGAGAAAACATTCCCACATGTCGGCACTCAGTGTGATAAATGGGAGAAGAACCAGCCCATAATCAGATGTTCTGTCGTGGTAATCATTGCTCCTCGACAGATCGTTAACAGTCGGAGTGAGTGTGCCGCGTCTTATCACCTTCCCATCACCGTCCTCCTGCCCTGTTCTATCGCACCGGGAACAGGAATGTCCGTAGATTTTCCAGAGACGATCTCCGAGGAGGAGAGACAGCGCGGAGCACGGCATTCTTTACACGGGCAGACAAATCATGAGAGCCATCTTGTCAAAGGAGAGAGTAATGGCGTGAGAGGAGGCGATAGCATCAAGGTTTTTAAGAGTGGGGTATGACAGAAACTTCGTCAAGTGTAAAAGGAATGCCCTCTTTGAATGTGTTATCTTTGACCCATGGGGTCATCTCTCCTGGCTCATCTGTCTCCGTCCGTGTGGGTGTGTTTAAAATCCAAAGTGTTCTCTTAGGCACTTCCTGCATAAAGGCTTAATACAGGAAGAAAAGTTTGCCGAACTTTTTTAGAAAACATTTAAAGGTAAAAAATTTCATAAACAACAATAAAGGGCATGTTTGCTAGCAAATGTTTTACGTAGAAAAACATATAATGTTTTCACTCTAGCATGGGACCAGTGATGTTCCAACGAAATGCCCAAAATACACAAACAATTCTGCATATTGAGTTACCAGACGTTAAAAGCTTCCTTTCAGCTGTTTGGCCTGTACTGGTTATCAGGCTCTTTGGCAAAACAGACAGGATCTACACTGAAATAAACAGTTTAATGGAGGAAACATCTCCTAAGAGTCTGGTAGTTGTGGCCTTTTCATTTATACAATATGTAACTCTAATTCTAGGTGTTAAAGCAAACTCCAACTTTTCTCTTTGGTCATTTTTTCAACAGATCTTATTCCCGTTCAAAATGCCAAATTTTTTAGCATTTTTTCTTTTCCTCAATTCTTCAATTTCTATCTTTCTATATTTCTATCTAGCTGAAATGAAATGAGGTCCCATTTGTTTGGGCGTTCTACAAAATGTGGTTACGTGAGATTTAGGTGCTCAAAGATGGTCACAGCCATTATAAACCGGATAAACACACCTGTAAAAAGGCAAGGATTGTGATGTAAGCCCGGGATTGTCTGGAACTAGTTAACCTCAGAAGCACCTCCCCGCCCCCAGTAATCCCGCCCCCCTGCAATGCAGCCCCCCCGCCCCCCTTCTTCCAGGTCACCTTTCAAGTGTGGGAGGCAGTCTGCTGGTAGGCTAACACGCGACGCGGGTGGCTGTTGACTTAGCTAAGAGGGACACTGACAGCTCGTCCGTTGCAGTGTGCAATGGGGTGTGGAGAAAGGGATGAAGGTGGACCTGGCCAGGATGACGGAGGACGGGCTCATCCGTGAATCGTGAAAACCCATGGAATGGTGGGCGGCTGAAAAAGAACAACAACTGCCATGTCCCCGCAGGTGGACAATTATATTCCAAACAAGACAACTCCCATGTAAAATGTATTTTTCTGGATTTTTCCCCCGCTTACTGAAAGTCCCCGTTTACCTGGTCCCAAAGACAAATAGAGCGAGTTATGAGCAGGAACGGGAGATGGGAGGTTTGGGGTAAATATTTACACATTTGACTCAATGTTTTTGAAGTATACACCTTCTATATAAAGGCACATTGGCCTCGGGTGAAGAACCTGTTGGCCTGCGGGGCCAAATTAATTTGATTATTTCTCCATCTTCTGGTCAAACCCCTTGAACTTCTCTTTTCAAAGGGTGAACTACATACCGGACAGGTGAACTATTCACTTTCTAGGAGACCAAATGAGAGCTCACTCACATCAAGGGAATGCCTCCATTGAGCCCTTTATTCACGAGGCCCAGGCCATTATCTTCAAAAGCCTCTTGGGGCTTCCACACAGAGACCGGTGGACCTTGGCTACTAAACAGCGGTGCATTAAGGCACGTCTGGACTTGCGGCGTGACACCATATGACTCACACGGTTCACAGCGTCACTTAGCGTAACGGCCCCGTGGCACCGCCGGACTACCCAGCAGGCACTCAGCGATGACCGTGCTCAACACACTACATCAGGGAGCGGGGTGGAAAGACGAAACGGCTGTCTCTGTTAGTCTCATTTAGGCTTCCTTCCTTTCACCGGTGACAATGAGTCAACGTGGTCCATTGGCATGACACTTTCGACAAACCGATGACCAAACAACATCAAAACATGAATCACTGACATGAATCACAGACGTGGAATAAAGTGTCGGCTTCACAACAACCACACTTCAGGCAGATGCTATAGTAGCACTGTAAGACTTAAACAAGTGATCCAACCAAGAGACGCCCTGAATGAGGCTTAGTCGTTAGAGGCGGGTGTGCACTAGATCAATTGATTCCTACAATCTAAAAGGTAAAGATCCATTGAATACCTGTCAGTTCCAGAGGTTGTCCCTAAACCGAACGCAGACATGAAAGAAACAAGACCACCCAGCCACAGTCGAAGCTGTGTTTCTCGGCCATCCATCAGAAACAGACAAATACAGAGGAGAGTGCATTAAAAACAAATCCGATGACAGACAGTAGTAATGCCATGTTTTATTCTCAAAGCAGAGTGCCTTGGCCTGAATTAATTAGAATCACATTCGATGAGGAGGCCATCTTCTCAGAGGCAGTAACTGAGTAGCAGGACTCAACACACTTATATTGGGATGGCAACGTAATCCCTGGGTGGGTACCATGAATTTGAGGGAATTGTGAATTTATGCAGACGTGGTGCCGGAGATGATTAATTCAAGTGGATCCACCGATGTGCAAACGAATCTTCAAACTAACACGGGTTCGATTCATTTTATCATAATGCGATTTAACTGTTGAAGTCAACAGAGGACCATATACCGTTTTGTTTTGTAGTTTTAACTGACTATAAAGGCATGATATCCTTTTTCATGCAGCGGCTTATTTTCTACTAGCTCTTGAGACACTTCCATAGTATTCTCTGGGTTAAATGACAACAAGCAAGGCATCTATCAGGCTTATAGCAGCGTTGACCGCAGAATCTGGCAGCGCCTCCGCTTATCTGCGCACAGTCTGTTTAGAGCCGCTATGTAAACACTCAGGCGCCTAATGGAAGGAGTGTCCCAGGGCTTTATGTTCAACTCCTAATGATTAAAGTATCTCTGTTGCTCTAATTAAATCAATTAAACTGGACACAAACAACGCGCAATTTACCCCTTAACCGCGACTTGTTTTTATTGTAGCCTATTTTATGCTGAAACTTTAGGCCACACATTAGTGTGCCGGATTATTGTTGACAATTTTATGTCTGTGTTTGTCACCACACCTTTATTCTGGTCAATGCCCCAAAATAAGCCCCACACAAATACCAGCGTGCTGGTTGTGGATTCTTGATTTTAGTTCGGTGTGGATGTGTTTTTCAATTTCTTCCCTCAGACATCAATCATGGAACGGATTGCACAACACGTACGAGGCTCCCACAGTCGGACAAAATTAACCCATGCATCCCTGTGCGTAAAATATCCCTTTGCGCGAGGACTAAGAAGATAGCCTACATAATTGGCACAGCATAGTTTACTACTCAGAGAGAAAATAGGGCGAGTGAGTGCGAGCGGGTATAATGGAGCTGTTGGTGACAGAATAATATACCACTCAAAAGTACAGAGAAAAAATAGGGGCGTATGGGTATAATAGAGATGTTGGTGACAGAATATCATACCACTCAAAAGTACAGAGAATAAATAGGGGCGTATAATGGAGATGTTGGTGACAGAATATTATACCACTCAAAAGTATAGAGAATAAATAGCACTTGCATTAGGCGCAATGGTCTCACCTATAAATTGTTGTCATGTGCCCCTAACAGGTGTTGCAACCTGTTATATATCAATTTGTTGCCACTATAACCTGTTATATATCCACTTGTTGCAACTATAACCTGTTATATATCAATTTGTTGCCACTATAACCTGTTATATATCCACTTGTTGCAACTATAACCTGTTATATATCCACTTGTTGCAACTATAACCTGTTATATATCCACTTGTTGCAACTATAACCTGTTATATATCCACTTGTTGCAACTATAACCTGTTATATATCCACTTGTTGCCACTATAACCTGTTATATATCCATTTGCTGCAACTATAACCTGTTACATATCAATTTGTTGCAACTATAACCTGTTACATATCAATTTGTTGCAACTATAACCTGTCACATATCCACTTGTTGCAACTATAACCTGTTATATATCAATTTGTTGCAACTATAACCTGTCACATATCCACTTGTTGCAACTATAACCTGTTATATATACATTTGTTGCAACTAACCTGTTATATATCAATTTGTTGCAACTATAACCTGTCACATATCCACTTGTTGCAACTATAACCTGTTATATATACATTTGTTGCAACTAACCTGTTATATATCCATTTTTTGCAACTATAACCTGTCACATATCCACTTGTTGCAACTATAACCTGTTATATATACATTTGTTGCAACTATAACCTGTTATATATCCATTTGTTGCAACTAACCTGTTATATATCCATTTTTTGCAACTATAACCTGTTATATATCCAATTGTTGCAACTATAACCTGTTATATATCCATTTGTTGCCACTATAACCTGTTATATATTCATTTGTTGCAACTATAACCTGTTATATATCCATTTGTTGCAACTATAACCTGTTATATATCCATTTGTTGCCACTATAACCTGTTATATATCCATTTGTTGCCACTATCACCTGTTATATATCCATTTGTTGGAACTATAACCTGTTATAAATCCATTTGTTGCAACTATAGACCATCAGTGTTCATATTCTCAACCCCTCAAGTTGCATTATTTTCAAGCTCTACGCACGACCACCAGCAACGTTTAGGCTTTAGGATTTGAAATTATGTAAAGGACGTTTAGTTGACTACTATATTTGAGAGATCACGGTGGTTCTAGAGGCATATATGACACCTGCATCTTACTAAAAATAAAATAACTTACCCAAATTAACAAAGCTCATCACCATATCCGCGTCATTTAAGAAGGCATTTTCCTGATATGTCGCCAATGGGGGCCCTTGTGTGGTAAACATGGACCGGTACTCCTCCAACATGCCCTCCACTTCATTCTTCTCCTCGCTTGATATTGTTTTGTACAGATCCAGCATGAAGAGCGGTGCTGAGTTGTACTTCCCGTGTGCCAGATGTGGTCTGGGTCTGTGTGGAAGTCCGAGGATGGAGAGGATCTCCTTCTGCATCTCCCTCTTCTCGTGAGTCCGCAGCCGCCGGTGGATGAAACTAGGGTGCACCTCGTTGTTCCCGTCGAATAAATAATTGCTCCCTGCAATAAGGAGCGTGCAATAAGCGCTCCACCACAACCCCACAAAGACAAACCAACCGCTTGACATTGTAGGTCCAGTTTTTGACAGTTTTCTGACGTGCGGTGTATATATATATCTTTATATATATAATTTTCTATACAAAATAAAAGTGTATTTTCCGCGTACAACTGTCCAAATGCTGTCCAAACGAGAAAAAAATAAGTCTCTTATCGGAAATAAATGGAAAATAAATCACGCATTATGCGATATCATCCAACTGAATGCTTTTGTAAAATTGGTCTTCATCGTTTCCGATTTTGAAGCGTCTCCAAATCCACATAGCGTATTTGTAAGTCCTTTCGGTAAGTCCAATTCAGACCCAGTCAAAAGTTAGTCATTAAATCCCGGTTACAGATATCCTGGCGAAAGAACAACAAAACCACTTATCTTAAATAAACCATTTTCTTCGGTGTGTGTATTTAAATCTTAAACTATTTGGGAAAGTATTTAAGTTACCCTTAAACTCCGCGCAGTTCCACTTGCGCTCCTATCTGCGCAGTGTGTCAGTGCCTCTGAGTAACGGGCATTATATTAGTGGCGCATGTAGAAGCGCATGTAGAGGCGCATGTAGAGGGGCGTGTAGAGGGGCGTGTAGGGGCATGTAGAGGGGCGTGTAGATGGGCATGTAGAGGGGCGTGGAGAGGCGCGTGTAGGGGCATGTAGAGGGGCATATAGAGGGGCATGTAGAGGCGCATGTAGAGGTGCGTGTAGAGGGGCATGTAGATGTGCATGTAGAGGGGTGTGTAGAGGTGCGTGTAGATGGGCATGTAGAGGGGCGTGGAGAGGCGCGTGTAGAGGGGCGTGTAGAGGCGCACGTAGAGGGGCATTTAGAGGTGCATGTAGAGGGGCATGTAGAGGCGCATGTAGAGGGGCATTTAGAGGTGCATGTAGAGGGGCTTTTAGAGGCGCATGTAGAGGCGCATGTAGAGGGGCATGTAGAGGTGCATGTAAAGGCGCATAGAGGTGCATGTAGACTAGACACAGCCCCCACAGAGTTAGTGTGCAGAAGTATGGTCAGAGGTGGGACTTAGGTGACATTATTTCATCAGTTCATGAAATGTTAAATATCCATCTAAAGCTAGAAATATCGTTTCAAACGCATTAGTTATAGGCCTAATTAAAGGCACTTGTTGTATTTCTTTTGGACATAAGCTATAAACTATAACCAACCAACGCACACGCACAATATTCGTCACTGAAGAAACGGGGACAGATTGACTAGGCACAGTATATAATGTAAGCTTGTTAACATTTGCTATCGGCTATTAAGGGTATTAAAAGGAAGCTACTGACATGCTGATTTGTCTCCATTCAAACCAACTTTTGAAATAGTATATTGACAACGCATGATACCGGCATTTAAGCAAAAAGCTCCGTTTGGTCCACATCATAACAATATGCGTGTAATAAATCCTATTTAGTATCGTTTTTAGGCATATTAAATGAAATCGTTATCAAAGTGAATATTGAACACTTCTTCTGCACCACGCACCAAGGTTTCGAGTGCATTGTCGAATAAGGAGAAAGAAGTCTTGTAAAACGGTTATTAGAAGTAACCCTCATCACAAATGCTGAAACTAGACAGAAGATCCCTAATGATCATAAAGACACCCAGCTAACATGGCACATGTGAAGGACCTCAGGGGACTGTGACTCAGCTCCAAACTTTCCTGGGAGTCCTAAGGACTCGTTTTGTTTGCATGGTACTCATTAAATGTTTAACCTGCATTTGGACAGGGACCTCCTCCCCGGTGTACTATCACCACATGTTGTTATGTCTGAGCTCCATGCCCAGATCCCTGATAGGAGAACAGGGTGTCCTTATCTCTCGCTCCCGTCTACCTTATCTGTTGGGAACTTGAAGAGAATAGCAGCATCAAAGCCACAGACGCTACCTCCTCTTCCTCTCATCCCTCCCCACCTCTTCCACTGAGAGGCTTGTGGGTGGAGACGGACAGCAGAAGGGGGAGAAGGTGCAAGCGCTGTGACATTTAGGAAATACAAAAAAATAATAATTTTAAGTCCCATAAACCAAGAACCATATGGAAACGACTAAACGATGAACTCGTTGCTCGCAATTCAGCACAAGGCAGAATGACATTACATATATTGTACCGGACACATAGCTGACTATGCCATTTTTCAATTAACTTTACTCAGACATGACCACATTTCACCCACTCGTACATCAAATAGCTACATACATTCTGTTGAAAATAAAAGTATTTATCTTTGTGTGTGTGTGTGTGCGGCAGGTGATAGCAGAGTGTATTGGCAGTAGTCGAGGAGACAGGGGGAAGCAGAGGGAGGGGCCACTAAACTGGGGGGCCTGTCATCAAGGTGTCTAGACAGAGCTCCTCACCCTAATTAACATAAGCACACACAGAAGCAAACAAAAGCACACGGATTTATTTTGAATTAAAATTATTTACTATTTACAGTATTCATTGTGTTGTTGACCGTTTCATAATGGCACTATAGCATTGCAGAGATCTGTGATATATTGTCAATGCACCACTACTTAGTGTTTTGTCCGGGAACTCCGCAATGCCTCGTGCCGAAGAACAGTTGTTAGCTGTGGTATATTAGGCGCAAACCAAACCCTCACCTTTTCCCTTGTTTCACTATCCTTCCGTAGCCTTTTGCTCTCCAATAGTATAATAAATTCTGTACACACGCTCGCAAACACACATATACAATACTGCCAAAGGGTACTAATTTCACTGGTTTTAAGATAAATCATCTCTCTCAAACAAACACACAAAACACACACACACACACACACATACATACATAGATAATTGTGGGGAGACAATTTCCAGAGGAATGTTCACTCATAACACTGAGTTCACTTGGACTGCTGAATCTTCAACTTTCATTACAGAGCAGTAAACATGTAGACAGACACACACACACACACGCACATGCACACGCAATCACATCCACGCTGTAACCACCCCAACCATACTACTACAACCATACTACAACTACTACTACTACTACAAGAACAAACAAAAAGCACACACATACTTAAAAAACGACTACCTAGCATTTTTACTTGAAAGTCCCGCCTCTTCCTGTTCCAGAACTGAACAGGGCTGCGCCGGCAACAGCCTCAGCCTGTATTACCGGGACTCCGCGGTCCATCTCGTACTGCATGGCCTGGATAAAGGATGTAGCATCGAAGGCACTGTAGAAAGCTGAGGCGCGGTCGGCACGCAGACACCGCTGTGGGAATGAGCTAATCTTCTCAGCAAGCTCCAGAGATGCCTGTAGACCTAAAAGATATACACGCAATAATTCAAATAAGCACATGAATACACATTAATAAGCGTGTTAGACACAAACTCACAGTGAAAGAGATACAGAAAGAGGCACAGACAGAAAAAGACTGTGAGACAGAAAGAGAGGGAGAGAGACACACACACACATAGAGAGAAACAGAGAAAGAAAGACACAGAGCTGCAAAAAGATATATAGTGAGAGATATATAGAGACAGACTAATAGTACACTTACTGTGTCTGTATAATACGTTTTAATAATAACATTAGCATTGCCACCACTTGGCAGCTATTTGGTTCAAGCCAGCTACATTCTGCTTCCTATATCCCGCACTGCCCGACTCTGAGCCAAGCCACTTTGTTTCCTAAACCACATGAAAGCATTGGACCACATCCAGATATCCTATGGAAACTAAGGGTTGATGTTATGGCTTTGATGCACAAGTGGCCCTTCTGTCTTTAAACTACAGTATCTTAAACCAACGTGATCAGTCACTCGGAATCCAATTGGCTGGACAGAACTGTGGTTGTGGAATGATTTCCGAAAAGGCTTAACTTAATCTTCTAATGTATTTTAACACAAAGAACACATGGAAAAGCTCTGTAAAGGGATGTAGGACTTGGAGTTTACTCATTTATGTAGACGATGATGATAATCTACAATAAATAAACTACAATACTTTTCCACAATGAGTTAGAGCAAAAGATTATCATATTCCAACCAGTAAAATGGGATACAAATGTGAAAACCCAGACTAAACTAACTTACACCTAAGATGTTAACCCTGATTAAACTAACTTACACCTACAATATTAAATACGATTCAGCATTAAAACGCAAAACAGGAAGACAGAGTCGTCAAGAGCAAGGAGGTGACAAAAACACAAGGGAGGACGCATGTAGACGTATATATCTGACTAACCTTGTCCATCTGGTACCACTCTGTTAGCCAAACCGAAGGCTAGGGCCTCGGGTGCCCCAATGGGCCGTCCGGTCAGAATCAGGTCCAGCGCACGTGACAGACCAATGAGACGGGGGAGCCTCACCGTGCCCCCGTCAATTAGCGGGACCCCTGTGGACACAAGGGACCATTTATGAGTGATGTCATGTGGACAGGCTACTGTAATTGGTCCTCTTGATCGCTCATGATATGTGATGCATGAGATAATTAGCGTGCTAGCATCTATTGAATTATAAAAGGGGACGGGACATTTAACCAATATGGCACAAGCGGGTTGTGGTATATGGCAAACATACAACCGCTAAGAGCCGTTCTTAGGCACAATGCGTTGCAAAGTCCCTAGACACAATAATTAGACATGGCATATATAACATACCACAAGCCCGCCTCCCAAATGGCCCATTGCTATGATAAGCCAGTTACCAACACAATTAGAGGAGTGAAACATTATGGAATGTGATCCCCGTGGTATATAATCTCTTCTAAAAAAAAAATATTTGAATCCTGAAAAAACCCTCAGTCAAACTAGCGTGGAGGTCCACAGTTGATTTGAGCTTTGTGCATCCTATTGACTTGTGTAGATTTAGACAGGTGTGAACGATCTGGCCACAGATCAGTAAGTTGCCAGATTTGCTGTAACAGTAATCAAAGCCTTTCGGTTCAACATAGATGAGTAAGGTGTGGGACTTAAAGAGGTCCATGCGGGACTGGAACGACGAGTTCACGAGTTGAAAAGCCTTAAACCATAACCCATGAATGCTCTCCAACCTACAAGTGATGGACTCAAACAATATGGTCATTCATATCCACAAGGCTGACAGTATTGTTATCGCGACCCCTGTGGTCATGAGGGCCGGCGGGAGGTTGTTTATTGTTTCAACAGCTTCTGCCATTTACTGGCCCCCAAAGCCCAGAGACTTGTCTACCTAACTCCACCCGGTCACAGATTTGACTTGACCACCCAATATTGAGAGTCCCACATACTTCCATAACCTAAAATAATCCCTCTTGGGTTATTTTTTTAAATCGTAGAGGCACTTGAGAGTTGTGGAAACACGGTAATTGTATTCATACCCCCAGGAACATTCTCAGAATCCTTCAAATAAATCACGTTTGAATACATCGAATACCGGTCAGTGTGAATACATCTGCAACCAATCGGGAGGCCTGGGTTCGGACAAACTGCACACACGGTAACCTGACAGGCATCTCTACGTGTCTCCACTGCCCAGGTCGGCTTGGAGGAAACATTCCTATGACAGAGCATACTGTTGGTAGCCTGGGCTGGTGAAATTAACCAAATCCTGTGAACCATTACCTTATTGTGTGTGTGTGTGTATACACAAAGGTATCACAACAATAAATCCCATTATAGATAGCATTTAAAATAATTGTTAATTAAATGTTCACATTGCCATACCACACAGAAACAGACATACAAACACATAGAAATCTTCCACTCTAGCACACACACACGAAAAACCTTCTTCCTATCACACAAACACACACACACACACACACACCTAGCTTGCCTCAGGGCCGGAGGCCAGATTAGACTGTGCTTCAGAAAGCCTCTTCAGCCTGTGTCCAGCCCTATCAGGCCAGAGTGACTACAGAGGAGACATACAGGTTGGGCCCGATTGTCTTTAGTGCTGTTGGCACCGTGTTATCAGCTGCCGGAAGAGTCCTTTCTTATCCAGCGCCCTTCTGAAAGCCTGCTGATACACCCCCATCCCGCCCCCCATCTCAAATGTGTCCTGTTTGCATTAACACAACATCCCCTAGAAATAGCCTTAATAGAAAGGACACACTGGAGGTTGAATGATATGCGTGTAACAGAACTTGCGTTCATTTGTCATCTATACAAAACGGATAACGGTTGTCTAAACAAGCACACGCCAGTGTGAGATGGGGATTTTTCTGTGTCAGCAGGACCTTATTGTCAAACAATAGATAAAAAAAGGCTTCTTCCTGATCGGCAATGTTATTTTCCATGTTGTAGGGACAGTCTCATAACTGGCATACTGCAAAACTCACAAACTCAGTGGATTAACAGAATCTACTCAACAAATGCAGACCGTTTTTCGTTAAAAGCAGCTGTAAATGAAGGGATTCGGGTTAACCGGTTGCTAATTAGTAGAATTGGGTAGCGTTTTAATTGGAACCACGACCAGTAAATCAGTCAAGTGTTGACCTGTGTGAAACAGCTTAGGCAGAGGAGACGTCATTCAGTCTGAACTGAGCTGCGTTGGCCATACTTACGTCTCCACCACTTCAAAGCAAAGCAATCCACAATGGATTCTTCATACGAGAGGAGAGTTAATGGGATTAGGTTTGATGCGGATTAAAGATTTCCCGGGAAATCCAGACAGACAGATGCAGAGATGGGAATGCCTGTATTAACGCCCCACAGACTTTGGCCTTAACACACTGGATGTCACAAGATGCACATCAAATACACATTTGGACATTCTTTAGGTGTCTGCGAGTTAACCCAGTTGATCAAGGCTTCCCAATCGGCTCTGCAAGCAAACCCACGTCCGCTTCTCCGTGCCCTAGCCAGGTCCTCTGGTCTGCTCTCTACAGACTGGGACAGATACAGCCCAGTAGCCCATCAATCTCCTTAACTGGGTTTTAGAGAACTCAGCTGGATTGGGCGTCAGCCTCCGGAGGTCCTTCTCCACAAAGGACTCCCCGGGCCCGTCTAAACTGGGTAGTGGATGTTCCGGTACTGCCAGGTTCTACCTGTAGTGTTTAGACTAACAGCCCACTATTGGAATGGCATTGCCATGCCATCTTATAGGCATGTCACCAATCCACACTCCTAGTTAAAGTTGATTGAATAAACATTTTACATTTTAGCTAACCCTAACCCTCGTCTGCAATCCAAACACGGACCGATCCCTTAATAAGTCCTCCCCATCTGTCCGCATCCGACCGGGGCTCTGATGAATCATGTGACAGGAAGTGTGTCACTTTCTTGTGGCTTCGGACCACATCACATGGACATGGTAGGCGTTTGGGTGTTTCCTTTAAACCACCAGGGATTCCCTCATGGTGTTTCCATGGGTTTTCTCCACCAAAAACGCTCACAGAATTCTCCAGTCAAACCGAGGATGCAACAAACCTACCAGAGAGATCTGAAAATAAATCTCCACTCCAGAGTTGTCAGTTTTGATGACCAGTGCCGTAATGCCATATACTTCAGGCTAACTACAGGCTGGGAAACACAACTTCCACAGCTGATCACAGGGTATGGTTAGATGAACCAGACAATAACATTCACAGCGCTAAGCTCAGAAACAGATTATGAAAAGTGCCGAAGTGGCTAAACCAAGCTGAGGATACAACGGTGAAATCTGTTGACCAACAGCCCGGGATCTTGTGGAACAAGGCACAGGCCACACAGTGGTGTGAATGAACATTAGCAGCTAGTAGGAGACAGTCGCAGGCACCGTCAAAACCACTTCTTGCTCGGTAGTGGTGGACTAGTCATTCCCTTCAACCGGTCCTACTGTTTCGGATTGGTGCGCACGGAGGACACAGCCAATAGGATTTAGGAAGCCAGTAAAGACCTGTGATGACACGTACTGTGATGTCAGTGTGCTACCACCAGACAGTCTGGAGGGAGGCCCTGGTGCAAGTCAGACAGGGCCAATGCTAGGATGCCCTGTTTAATTACAGAGACACAATGATAAGCCCTGTTTATGAGAATAAAATAAAAACCCAAGCTTTGCCCACTGCCAGTAAATTATAGTACAGCGTGTCATATTTATAAAGACGGAGGTCATATTTTTAGCAACGGAGGCGGACTGGTGTCAAGACGATAGATGCCACAGGCCGCTACATTGGCTTCTTGTCTTTCTGGTTATCAGGTAAAGCTGTCTGTACAGGAGTCGGGTCTGTACGTTCAATGCTTTTAAAGGCCATGGTCATTGCCGCTGTCGCAGTTACCCATAACACAAACAGCGATAGCGGCTTGAAATGCTACATTGATGTTGAAAGGAAAGGCATTTTGTAACATTTAACTGTCAGTGCTGGGTTTAGGACTGGGGCATCACATGACACACACACACACACACCTCTGTTTTTCTTGCAGGGACCGGAAAACTCTGTTCCCTACCCCCTAAACCTAACCTTAACCCTAAACCCTGTACCCTACCCCCTAAACCTAACCTTAACCCTAAACCCTGTACCCTACCACCTAAACCTAACCTTAACCCTAAACCCTAAACCTAACCTTAACCCTAAACCCTGTACCCTACCCTCTAAACCTAACCTTAACCCTAAACCCAGTTCCCTACCCCCTAAACCTAACCTTAACCTCAATAATGTGATCTATATGCCTCAACCTACACGTTTTTCTTTGCTCTGTGAGATGTGATCCACATACCAAATCTGCGACAGAAAACCCCCATGACAGCACTCTCCTCCACCACTCTCAGGTCAGCCAGTAGAGCCAGCTCCAGCCCACCTGCCACCGCGTACCCAGTGACTACCGCGATCAACGGCTTGGACAGGATGAGTCGGGAAGGACCCTAGAAGAGACATGGCAACCACACACACAGACACACAAACACACAGACAGACAAACACACCCTGAGCGAGGCATGAAAGGAATCCACTCCCTAAACAAGGCTGTAACTAGGCTTCCTGCGTAAACATACTCCCACAACAGGGACGGACCTCGGCCCTTTACAAGTATACACAACCCTGACTGTGGAGACGGCTGATGCGATCAGATAAACCTACCCTATTTACACACACACACACACACGTAGAGAGGTCAACACAGACAGATACACTGGAGGTTTGGTTTAGTGTTACGGCCATTGGCCGTTCTGTGCCCTAGAACCTGTGAGGGTGATGCAGAACGTCAGAGAACGTTTTTGCAGACGCGCACCATAGGAGCAGGACCTCTGGTGACATCTTGCTCCAATTTGAGGGAGGCTGTGTGATGGGCCAGCTCTTTCAGATCGTAACCAGCACAGAAATTCCCTCCTGGAAGAGACCACAAAATTACAAAGTATGGCAGCTGGCAACCAAAGAGGAAAGGAAAATGACGAGGACGAAAAAAAAACACAACTACTTGAAGAGAAGAGACAAGCCTACAATTTAGAAATGGAGGAGGAACGCAGCTAGGCTGCCTGGCTGACTGGTTGGCCGGTACACACGAGACTGTATGCCCTTAAGGACAGGCTTAGTTTCTGCAACACACACAATATTGTCAGTAATGCTAGAATAACAGGCCCTGACAATAAGCCCCATCAATTGGATTAACATAGTAAAAACACCATTACCCAGAAGGCCTATAAAAACACTATGTCACCGGAGGCAGATTGGAGGAAATAAAGTTGACGATAGTAAATCTGCTACAACGGGAGGTGGTGTCTGTCCGTGTCACAATGGGTCAGTGTCATTATGGGTCAGCGCCTCCCAGGTTCAATTGAACCAGTACACACTGTGGCAAAGCTGCATCTCATGCGAGATTGTGAATCTGTTGTCTGTTATTAAAATATATAAGATCCTATTGTGACTCCAGGATACGTCGTGAGGCTAAATTGGAGAGACACGACTTTGAGTTGACGCTCAAACTGTGAACGCTGGTCTCTATGAGGGTTTTAAAATGTATTTATATCTCCGATTTCTCAGATTGAGATTCGGTGTGATCGACGCCACGTAATAGACAGCCCAGGAAACCCAGCACAAAGGCCAAACTCGTCCGAGACACTGGTCCAATCCATTTCACACAAGACAATTACAAAGACAGCCTTTCAGCCGCGTTTATTTGGCCTGGGTCCAGTCGCAAAATATTAACGAACAAAAATAAAGCATGGATTTATGTCTCTCGCGGCCAAGTCGGACTAACAGCGGGGATGGCGGATCGAGGTTGAACCAATTATTTCCAAGGAGGGAGTACATTTAGATGGGGTGAGATGATTATTTGGAGAAGCCTCAATAAGTGTGTATAGCCCTCAGTCTCCTGATTGGCACAACACAGAACCTGGCAGCTGTGAGCGTGCTTACATACAGTGCGTTAACGCAGGCACTGTAAACCCATCTCCCGGACGCTGTTAATTGAAGGCTAATTAGGCAGTGTGGGAGTGTGGGGGAGGAAGGGGAGGAGCCGGGGAGATGACGAGCTTCAAAAGACTGTTTGATGTGTGGCCCCTGCTGATTGGGTCTTGAAAGGATATTGAAATAATTGGCGGTCGTTATACTATGTTATGTGGAGGCTGTCCCTTTAAATACACTCTATCGAAATTACAGAGATGTTGTATATGTGATTATCAATACCTCACTTTAGAGGACACAAGATACTGCACACAACAGATACAAAAAAACAAGACTAAATGTACATGTCCATCATAACATCCTTATTTGTATGTACAAAGTCATATTTTAGATACAAAAAAAAGTTTTCATGGACCATCTGAATTATATAAAAGCCTGATGTTCGTAGCAATGTAAGAGTACAAATAAAAAGCAATGGTTAATACTTTTTTTAGGAAAGCGTCCCGGGACGAGGGAGGTCAAATATAACCAGTCCAGGGCAGTAAGATGTTTCAAGCTGTCTATGTATGTCTGAGGGAGTACAGGGCACCATGTTTCCTGTATCATCAGGTGTGTCTTTGACTGACCAGTTGAGCTGTCATAACATCAGTGCTTGTCAACACAGAGGGATGTTTTTTACACCTGAACGTGCAGTCTTTCGGGCTGTGGAATGAGGATCACAAAACATGCCTCGTCTGTAGCGTGGAGGTTGTCTCACCGTTGCCATGGAGCACGGCTACAGACGCAGTGGGGTCACAGTCGAAGGCCGTCAGCTCCTCCAGCAGACGCCCGGCCGTCTCAAAGTTCACCGCATTGCGCACCTCGGGCCGGTTGATCGCCACGGAGACCACCGGGCCCCTCCTCTCCGATACCACAGTCCGGCTGGCGACTGCATAACAATGGATAAGAGACCACAGCACTCAGAAAGAAATTACCCCAGAAATTGGGACTGGTGTACAAGATGGCTGGGGATGAAGCCATGTGGCGTGTGGGAAAGAGAGTACAGCTCCCAGAATGACAGTTAGACAAAGGGCAAACATGTATGTAACTGCATCCATGAAATTCATTCACTGACAAAATCCAGAGCGTTCATATTCCACCTCATTTGGGATCAATACGCCAGTGAATTGACTAAGTGATACATAGTGTTATTCTGTACTTTTTAAAAATAAAATGTGTAAGCGTAACTGTTCAGTCAGTCGGCATTCTAACATTAAGACCAATCTTGAACCACCACTAACATTTCCAGAAATGCATATTACTCGATTTGGGATGAGAACAATCTGGTTTTTAAGCGAGTCTTTTCTGGCCTCTGCTGTTAGAAACCGGTCATTGCACACGACAAATCTGTGGGCACCGTTTGAAAACTCTGCGTTATGTACCTTTATTTGAATTCCCTCCTGCTGTAGTGCTGTAATGGCTGGAGTTCACAGAAGAAACACTCCCAATCATCCTCATAATGGCGCTATTCGCGTTTCTGCTCAGATGTCCTGCTAATGAAGTACGTGTCACACTTTGACCCGCTCGGAGAGCCATAACTGCTGCTCACAAAACACCAGCTGTAATATTCCTGATGCACAAAAACTAACAATAGAAAGTCAAATGAACGCAAATATAATAGTCTAATCCCAGATAGAACTAAGATTTGTGTGAGTTAAATCTTTCGGTCGAATTCATAGTTCACACTGAGACAGTTCACGCTAAGACACGCCTCCAGCAGGGCACCAGACTTTCCGCTGCAAACCGGAACGTAGAACAATCTGCTACACGCGCACACGAACACGGACTTAGTAGCAAATTACTGGTAAAAAAAAAGAAGCATTTCGATGGACGGTTTTTGGTCTAAGGTTTAGTTTACTATAAACGTAGGGCATTTCACAAGTTCCCCCCTGATACAATGTGTCTATTAGTATGTTCTGCACATGGCTGGATCCTGTAAACAACCACCTGGAGAGGTCAAAGGTCAGCTGTTTATTACGGGTAGAAGGCATGTTCTGATGTTGCAAAAAGAAAGTAGCACTTTCCCAGACGAATAGTGAATAAGGATTAGTAAAAAGCAACATTGCCCATCAACCTCTTTACCCTAAAAAAATCAACACTTTAAATACCATATACGATTTTTAAAAAAGGTAAACATGACAATCAGAATTGCCTGTATTCTGCAAGTACACCTTACATACCCATAACTACATTTGGTGTACATCTAGAGCAGTAGGGATATTTCCTCCACATTAATATTGAGGGGATGTACACATTTACAGATAGTATATTGATTTTTGTTTTGGAGGAGTATAGTGCAGCTGTTCAATGGACAGACGATTTGGTGATACTATTTCTGTTGTGTGCGTCAGAGATGGGTTACTGCCCACAGGAAAACAGTGATTTTTGCTGTCGTGATTGACCTGCATTTCCAGCCAGAGTCTTTGGAACAGTGGGTTATTGGGTGGGAGCAGTCGGCAATGATCTGTAGGTTCTTCTGGTCAATGAGTCATAAGGAACTTTGATCGATGACAGATGGCAGGATGTACGTTGGACATACTGAGCTGAGAGTTTGTATTGTAGTAGCTATGGGATGATTGTGTTGAATACAGATCTATACACATCACTAGTCTTTGGCTTGTTGAAGTCAATGTAGCGTAGGTGATGACCTCAGACCTGTTGGCTCCCTACGCAAAATGCATCTGGTCAAGGGAGGTGTCAGTGATATCTTTCAAATCGGACAAGGCCAGGTGCTCAGACATTGCCAGAAAAACAAAGGTGTGTCACAAGTCTGTAGTCACTGGCCTTAGTATAAGCAGGCATGATTTACACAAAAACAATGTGTACAATTGTCTTATTCAGAAGCAAACTGTCACATTCAATTAACAACTGCTTTTTCCAAGTTTCTTATTTAATAAAAGAGGTTCCTCTTGCATTTATACAGTTTAAGGCTTCATGCATAGACAAAAAAGCGATAAAAAAGCTTACGCATCTTCTACCTAAATGAATAGGCTCTATTTTTTTTATATAGATTTGCTGATAAGTCAATAGAAATATGGCATTAGCTGGCATGTCAGTAAACCCAAAAGCAGACTTTGTGCACGCCCGTAACCTGCTTTCACAGTATTTGTAAACATGGCTTCAGCAAAATAAATCTGAGATCATGGACTGCATGCTTTGAACATTGTCAGAAGTCCCCCAGAACCATGCGATTATTTGTCCTAAATGATATGTACAATGCAGATTAAAACACAGATATGTTGGTCTGCACCATTATTATGAGAATATTAAGACATTAAACAAACATTATGAACAAGGACAGACAGTAATCTCTATATCCTATCCCAGAGTCCCAGTCCAACTGTGTTCAGGTCACCTTGACCCAGGAAGACACCTGAAATTGGGTAGAAACTGGCTTTGGCACTGTTGTGTCCAGTTGTGCTGTCATCTCTGCTATACAACATTGAAAACCATGGATAGATATTGTTCATAGGAGACCTGGATCCAGCCATCTTGGTCAGTGTCGTACCTCCTAAACACATCGGTCAACCTCTGAAAGGGAAAAAAAGGCCACGCCAAATTTATGTATGATAATTTATCACAATATTTCTAGATATTTGGTCGACTATAGGATTCATACAAACTACATACAGAAATGACAGCTTGTAGATCACCTTATACAAATGTGAGAGATTGTATACAGCAGTCTATTTTTCTAAGTGGAGTGATCACATTGTGCGCCTGCTACAACAATTGATTTATTAAGATGATGCCCACTCTTGTAATGGTAATGTACAACTGATGTGGCTTCTGCAATGGAAGGTAGTCGTTCTATAATGTCAGTTAAGCCCATTCACTAAATCACTGAACAGATCGATATGTATACTTTTAATTTTCTGCTTTGCCCACACACGCACGCACACACCGGTCCAAGTACTATACGATCTGGAATGGGCCACAGTCATTTGTACATTCTACAGTTCTGTACATACATACATACATACATAGTCAGTCTAGTAAGTGGGTTTACCTGTAGAACAATACAACACTGGATGAAGTCATCAAAGGCCACTTGTCCTTTCCTCTGCCTGTCAAACTTCTCTATGAGAGTACTATAGAATTGATCTGAGAGACGATATCCTGGGAAAGAAAGGGAATGTAAGGATCACTAACCCACTTAGCTGTATTTCGACCGGTTGGAATGACGTAACGTAAGAATGGACATTTGCGTGTTAGGCGGTGACTTACATGGAAAATATACATATTTACATCCATATTTATGTTCGACTGACTTCCCAGATTGTTAAACCCAGTGATTTTCCGTGCTCACTCACAATCACATAAAGGACTTAGCTCTACGGTTGTGGTTGACCCGTTCACCAGTCTGGTCATACGGTCATGCGGAACACATTACTCACCAAATCCGGTCAATGCCTGCTTCAGCTCGTTTTTATCAATGAAGCCAGAGTTGTCTCTGTCGTAGGTGCGGAAGATGTTCTGCCAGTCTGTAATGTACTTCCAGACACCAGCAAACTCGCTGAAGTTCACCCCCCCTTTATTCTCCCTGTCAAACATGGCTGTGACAGAGAGAGAGGCCGGGAAAGAAGGCATGAGGGAGAAAAAAGCATCGTCTGTTCAGTTGTGTGCAATGTAAATAAACACTGGATAGAAATGCATTGTGAAAAGTTAAAAACAAAGAATGAGTTAAAGACATCTTGCCCATTTGAATTCTCCCGCGAGGCTTAATCTAATTACTTAGTAATTAATCATTTTCTTTTCTGCAAAAAGCTTGGTTATGTTTGGCTGGACGACTATTTGAACATAACTGATTAACTATTTACAGTACAGTTTTAGTGAGGAGCAGTGGATTTTGTAGCTTTAAAATATGTATAACCATGAAATAATAATTTTTATTATTGTAGACATCCTAAAGTTTGGATTTAACGACACACGATGACTATGAGTTAACAGTATAGATGCTTTTATTGAACGTTATGTGTACATACTAGTTTCACAATTTTAAAATGGCAACACTTCCCATACATCGTCCCCCTATATCAGGGCTATTTTATGGTGTTAGAGAAACTGATTTGAAAGGTATTTCTCAATTAGTTGTGTTCCGCCACAAATGTCTTTGTTTTTGTAATTAGACAGCTTTTAATGTCTTGATTGCTGGTTATGTGTTTCCATTTGGTGTCTGATATTGGGTTGGCAACATAAGTGGTGTCACTTTCAATAAAAGAGAAGGAATCCATTATAAGGCCATCAGGACGGCATAATGGTACCTAAATAGAGCTCTGGCTGGAGCATGCAGGGCTTGCCGGGGAAATAGGTCTCACTTACCTTTATTAAATATGTTACTGCTGACTGCAGTAGCAGAATTAATTCTCAACATGCTAAAGTACAACCATATGCATAAAGGCCATGAAGACATTGTACGTTATGTGTTCGGTTCAGAAGATTCGATGGTTCTTGACCGGCTCTTAATGGTTAAAACCCAAAGATGTCATTCTGAAGATGACATTCAGGACAAAAAGGAACCCAACTGCAGATGCTTGAAGTACTTGCTTGTCAGAGCAGACAACTAAGATGATACCCCCATAGGGTCAATGTTGGCAGGTCTAAATGTACACGAACACCCGAAAATAAAACCAGAAAATATATACTTTTACTCGATTGAAATCACGTGTATTAATGTTACCCCGTTTGATCCTGTCCCAATTTCATTAAGACCAATTGACTGTTAATGCCTTCTCACAGACATTCACAAAAGATACATGTCCTCTAAAGCACAACTAGCCTAAACTACCAACATGCCAAAAATATAACATAAAATCTGTGGACTGGTTGAAAAGTGTATGTAAACGTACGACTTGAAAGAAAAGACATTTACTAGCCACCAACCCCAGTCAAGCTTTCAGACGCACAACCAATCACTAACGGTTGTCAGAAAAACATCAACAAATCGATGCAACCATAGCAAAAACCAACCCCACCCTCCCTGAATGGTGAGGAGCCCAATTACAGTCCCCAATCTGATGTCGACCCAGTATTGTCATTGTGGCACAACCAGTAGTCTTGACTGAAATGACATAGCTGAACCAAAATGCAGCAACTTCAGCAAATCCAGAGGAATTGAAACAATCGTCTCAATAAACAAATTCCATTCATATTCCGCTAACCATCGACTAGAAAATGATCTAGCTGGCAACGTGTGTTAACCAATGAAAACGGACAGGGGACGTACCCTGTAAATGCCTCTCAAGACGAACAAATGTCTCTTGTTTGTGGGAAATAAATAATCCTTATTTTTTTTACTGATTCTGCATGCTTCCACTTAGCAGGGGAGTGAGATTGAACTGTGTCACTGACAACACAGTACAAAAACTTTCATAGAAAAAAAGGGTTGCTATGGGGAAAACAAAAACAATGCTAAGCTAAGCCATCCGGACATATCGACAACAAGCCTTCTATTGTGCCGGTATGCGTTTCAAAGGTCAGAAAAAGGGAGAAGCACTCACATATGATTGACCGGACTGTCACAGGGTTGAACGGGGTCCATGTACCTATGGATAAAAGAGAAGGAGGATTGAAGACAGCAAACATTTGACACGGTACCTTTAATGAACATGGACTTCTGAACCCAGAGTAAAACAGGCCCAATAAAGGGTTAATAAAGGGCACTGGCAACATAAGCTACTTTACTTTGAGCAAGAGGAGTGCATGGTCGTTTTAGTTAACAGAGCAGAACTGCAACCCTGGAGAAAGAATGATATTGTTTAGGGTTCCGCAAACCTTGATTACTCACCCTTACTGCTTAGAGAGACAGACCGACAGAGAGACAGACAGACAGCGAGAGACAGACCGACAGAGAGACAGCGAGAGACAGACCGACAAAGAGACAGCGAGAGACAGACCGACAGAGAGAGACAGAGGTGCTGTAAAGTGAACTGATTTTCACATTAACAATTCCCTATGCTTCTACAAGCTATGAGACAAAGAGATGTGTCCTACTCAGGCTATTCCTCCTCCTTTTTCCAATCTAGCTTGGATGTACTGCTGGGCTGGACCGGCTGGGTTTAGGTCAGCTGGGCTGGACTGGCTGGGTTTAGGTCAACTGGCTGGACCGGCTAGGGTTGGGCCAGCTGGGCGGGAGTGGTTGGGGTTGGGTCAGCAAGGTGGGTTTAGGTCAGCTGGCAGGGACTAGTTGGGGTTAGGACTGAGCCCGGGAGCAGACATGAAGCATCTGGACTATAATAACCAGAGCAGAGAGGTAATGTCAGGGGTTCGGCCAGACTCTATTCTCTAGCGTCTGTGAGGTCATCGGCACTGACCGGCCATGTCTGAAAGAAGCTCCCGGCATGTTAATCAGGGAGCCAGGAGAGCACCGCAGGAGTGTGTGCAGTCAGTGTGTGTGTGTGTGTGTGTGTACATATAGCCTGCTGGACAAAGCAGCCTCTGTGCAGAACACACACAAGTTCAACTCACGGTGCTGCCCAGTGCCCACTCATCACGACATGGAGCAAGCGGGGGGGGAATAGGTAAATGGGATGACCGCAAAACAGCACCCCACTGGAGAGGTTCAGTCAGAGAGGCCTATGAACACACACCTGAGAAGGGCCTCAATAGAAGCTGTAGATGTGCACGTCCTCCCTCACTACGTTCCACTAACTGGTCCAGGCAGGCAGAAACCACATGTAGAAGGTTGAGTTTAACCACCCCACCTTTTTTCCTCTCCTCATGCTGTGCCGACAGGAAGCAAATAACTGATAAATGAACCACTTCTCCACCCAATCAAAAACCTCCGGGTTACCTGTCAACACTGATTTGTTGAGTTTCCACAGCTTTCAGAAAATGTTTATGAGGCGATTTATGATGAGTCAATGCAAGGATTTTCCTGAATAGTTGATAAACTGTATTACCTGAAGCCCCTAGACCATATTGGCATGCAGAGTGGCAATACTGAATGGGATAGGGCTGAGTGCAGCTGGGGGGTGGGGGGGTTAAAATGATGTTTTAAATGACGGGACATTGACAGAAAACAGGGAACCATACATTTTTCACCTGGAAGCGACATTGTCAGAGGGTATAATGGAGGGAGAACATGCATTACAGCCGCAGAAACAGATAGAAAGAGAACAGCCTATAGAGGACAGGGAGCATCTTGAAGTGGTACCGACAACATTCTTCCAGAGTAGAGCCGAGAGAGATGAGAGGATTAGGTGTGAAGTGGAGATAAAGGCGGTGTACGGAAGGGAGCGGAGAATCGATAAGAGGAGCGAACAGAAGTGTTAAGAGCAGTTAACACGAAAAAAGGAAAAAAAATAGAAGGCACACAGGATCAGTGAGGAGGATGACGGCACAGTTGCTTTAGCCAAGAGCAAGATGCAGCCTGGGCAAAGCTCTGTTATTGAGCTGGACTTGGACGCGTGAACTGGACGAGTGAACTGAACGAGTGAACACCACACAAGCCTTTCTTCTACACAGCGAAAGTCATCATCATTCTAAACCACGACTACTACCCGATAACAGCGCCCTTCAACACTCCTGGGCAATAATACAGAAAGATACGCATTCCAATTAGGTTTCTTTAAACCACAGAGTTCTGCAACTCCAGTTCTATGAGGGGAGCCCAACCCCATACGGGGAGCATTGCTCCTATTGGTTCACCCTTGCTGCACTAGGGGCAGCCAGCCGGAGAATTTGAATGCACGCACTCTGCGTCAGCCAATGAGAGAGCAGCATCGTATATATTGGGAGAGCAATCCCGCCTTTCCTCCTGAATACTTCAGACTCCGGTGCCCAGGTGCCACAGCTGTGCTCACTTTTCAGTGGGATCCGGCCCGTGCTTGGTGTTAGCTGGACTTGATCTGATTCCCTGTGTCTACCGTCGTGTCTACCGTTCATGCTTAGTCTTCTTCTCGTAGAGGCGGGTCATCAACACACTGGAGTCGGGAGGAAGATCAGTGGGATTGCTCTCCTGACATATACTGCTGCTGCACTCTCATTGGCTGACCCCAAGTGCGTCCATTTAAATTCTTATATTGGCTGCCCCTGGTGCAGCAAGATATAACCAATAGAAGCAGTGCTCCCCCTATGGGGCGGAGCTCCACTAAATAAAACATAAAGCTTTCGTGGCCTTCTGTGGTCTAGCAGTCTATGCTGCTGCTTCCTGTGGACATGTAGCGCTGGTTTGAGTCTGGCTCACTTGTCCTTCTCCCACCAAGGCTCCTTACCTTGCCCGTGGTCTCTCTGTCCATTAACTCATAGGAAAACCTATTTTCTTTTTTTAATGCTTGTTGTGCTGTGTTCTGGAGGTAGGAAAACACAATTTCCAGTCATTATAGTGACTAATAATCATGTCCTGTCATTATAAGACTAATAACCATGTCGAGTCATCTGGTCAGGTGGAAACGTATTGTAATGTAATGTGACTGGAGTACGTTTAACCATTCTTCTGTCATATCTTAACAACAAATGGGTTGTGAGTTAATCATCAAAAAGCAGCTGTCATCGGCAGTTCCCTGACTCGTACAGGAAGTTAACAAATCTTAATTTCACCGGTTTGTCAGCTATTTTGAGGCAAAAACAAAATGGGTGTCCATTTGAAGTTCAGGTGAACAATTTCCTCATCAAGCAACCGTGTCCCCGCCATGCCTCCCCCGTGTCCTGGCCAGGTGCGAAAAAGGATGAAGGAGGTCTACATGAGTACAGACTGTGCGTTTAGGAGACTGTACCGTTTGATAAGGCGTGCTGCAGCTCTGTGTCTGATATCACGCCGCTCCTGTCCTTGTCCACCCTGGGGAGGAAACACAAGATTAGATACAGAGCGTATTACCACAGTTAACTCACCAGTTACAGCCCAGCTGAAACCCAGCCAGGCTGAAACCCGCACACGCCACAATCTAAGCCTCCTGTCGGGTTCTCAACACTTCATTCACTGGGAGTGTGTTTGGTCTAGCGGGGACCTTGGCTGTGGTGGATTTGGGGAGGATCGCCTTACAGGGATGATTGTGCGACTGCCATAGGTCCGCGAAAGGTTAAACCAAAATAACCAACCGTGTAAAGAGAAGGCCATGACACGGTCTGGTGGTGCTCTGATGTTTTGCCCACTATGTAATGTGTGATGGAATTAACTCATTCCTGGCAAGAGGGTATTTTGGTCATACGGCTGTTTGTATTGACAACAAGCATAATATATATACATACACACGTCCTGTAGATACATATTATTACAAGATTCCCATTGCGTTTCAAGATATCACCTACTTCAGTCCTAAATGAGTCTCAAAATATCTTAATTAGCCTAATTTGTAAAATCATGTTTAATTGTAAGAGTATGTAAAAGTGGCACAGACGTTCTATTTAGGAGAGACACGTTGACACACATGAGGCCTTGCCTTTATGTTCTGTCATAACCTCCATTAAATCCACTGGTGACTCACGTGCTGCATAGCAACCGCCCCAGCCCTAACTACCAACTACACACCAAAAACTGCCCTGGAGAAAACCTCAAGTGACAAAAAAACATTTCATGAATCTTTCCATGAAGGCACACTTTGTAACGTTCACCCACACTGACAAGAGTGAGTGCTTGGTCAGGTGGGCTTCCTAACCAAAACCAAATACTTTTTCCGTGTCCAACTGCTCCCCCTCTTCACTTTGCTCTCTCCTGCACACTCTCTCCCATGTGGTTAATTTACCTCACAGAAAATGAGGTGAACTATGTGGGTGCCTCATTAAAATTCATTTTCCTAGCCTGAAGCAGAACCATCTGCCTATTTATTGAACAGACTTCCGAACAAATCCCCAAAACATGCGAACGTAGTGTACAATAATGTTATACTACACACAGCAGACAGTGGCATGGTAGGGTTCCTCTAGTCTAGTCTGTCTAAGTTTTTCTTCAAGTTATAACAAGCCTGGCAAACTCAGTTTTCCATTTGTTAGCTCTTACAGTGGGGAAAAGTAGTCATGCCTCTGAGTTGACTTTTGTTAAGCACTGGTTTTGTCTTGTCACAGAGTATTCACCAGGTCCTAGGAAAATCCTAGACGGATCCTAGGCCGTTCCACTCCAGGCTATTTATGTTGGTCATGGATATTTATCAAGCCAGTGTAAAGTCACATGACCACAGACACACGAGTTTAGTTTCAGTTTTGAAGTCACGGAAATGTATCCTCACATAGGTGGAGTGGAAAATGACCATGATTGTTATTAAACAAAACACAGAGAAATGTATATGCGATGGCTAGTGAGTCATGGATTTACACTTTGACCAGGTCATGTGACCCAGAAGTTCTAGCCAGTGTGTTGCTTAACTTGAGCTGGAGACTCTTCTGAATAGTGGGCGTGAGTGGCCAGAATGCAGAAAAATAGATAACACCTGGTCCTCCACTTCAAAAATAATTTGACATGGGTCTTCTGATTGCATGCCTGCAGCATTGTAATGTTGTGAAACAGCAAATCAGAGAACCACCGGTCCTCTGCAGTATTACATAACTCAATACTACCACCAGGGGAAAGAGCAACTTCTTTTATTTTTATACAACAATGATAATTGCCAGTTCTTGGCAGTTGGTGTACACTATAAAGCAAAGCAATCCTGGCTGTTCTCATACCTTTCATACCTGTCAGATAACGTGTATTCAAACCTTAGTAAATACGAAAGCAGAGAAAAACAGAAACAGCCTCTATTTGAATGGGTCTAATCAACTCCTCTGTACTGGTTGTAACTGGTAACTGCATCGAAAACCAACATTGGACAACGGGACGTGTGTGTACGGGTGGAGTAGGAAAATCAAATCATGCGATACAATAAATAGAAAAAGAGTGCCGTTAAGATGACCGTACAAGTACATCAAATACTGAGACAAAAAAGTTAAATAAATCACGTTTCATGTTTACCTTGTTTTATTGCTATAAATATGTACACCACTATGAATATTGTTTTTATAAGCTAACCACGGTTATTATGTTACAAAAATACGTGTTCACTGGGAAAATAAAGGATTAAGAATTATTTAATTTTCTCTATTTTCTCAATAACACTCAATAACACACTGTGGCCGCAGTTTTTTTCAAAATGAAGCGCAGACCAATGCGGAGTATTTTCGATAGCCAGGAAATACGTCTTTTTTTCACTCACCTCTGAAATATATTCCATAGAAACCCCTGGTCCGGCCCCGGCGCTGCGTTATTGTATTGCTGTTGAGATCCCCTGTACGGACTCCCGGTGTGATATGCCATTTTAAAAGCGTAATAGCTAATTTGTGCTATGAAAATAAGTGGTGTCTCCTCCACCCGTTTCAATCTGACACTGACATTCCTCGTTCAGACTCAGGGGCGTGTCGTCGTGTAACTCACCACTTCCCATAAGAAATGTGCTGACGTCACACGGCCAGCCCTGACTGGCTGACTACAAATGGACTTTCACCGGGTTTGATTGGTTTCAGGAGCTTTGCTATTCGAAATCACCATTATAATAATAATAATACACCATGCTGTGTTAAACGTTTTACAAATACTTTCTTGAACAATTTAAATATGTTTTCAAGTAAAGAGCTAATTAAATGTACCTGTTAATGTAATACTGTCTTTTGTGAACAGCAGTTTTTTTCGATTAACAACAGTTACGTTAACATATGTTATATTGGACTGTGATTGGCTAAAACCCCAATCGTCATGAATATTGGACTATGATTGGTTGAAAGCACAATCGTCATGCATCTTATTATTAATATTGGCGCGAATTTTAAACCCCGCTGACAAGCTTCTCTAGTCTGAGGAGAAAATTATGCAGCGGGCAATTATTATCTAGCAGAGGAGACTGATGTCAAATTTCGATCGTCCCTTATAAGCACCCATCTGATATATAAATAAATAAACTATATTTTTGCCAGAACTGACAAAACATGTTTTACTATCAAAACGTTCTCCAGAGACACACGGGTTGTTTTTCCACTATTTGGTGAGTAACATTTTACACAACCCAGCTAGGCTAACCACAGTGGGTGGCGCGAACAATACATTTTGTCCCGAGATTTTATAATATTTTGTAGGTTGTTTTGAAACTCAGTCAAGAAAACTCGAATCGCTTCGGCTCATACTCATTATGCCTTTACAACGGTTATGAGATAATGCTGTTTCGATGTTTGTAATGTTTTTTTGTAGGCTGGCAGCTACCAAAGGGATCAGGATCACACGCAGAGATCTTCTGAGGGTCAACGTGAGGCAGACATGGTGACTGCAGACCTCCCTCTGCTGTGCTGTTGTTATTCAAATTCAACACAAGCCTGTCAAAATCCTAACATTTTGTTGCATTAAATATATTATACAATATAATATATGCCTTTAATAATTAATCACGTTTAGAATCGTATTACATATAATTTGTTCCACAGAACAACCCATACAGTTGCAAAGCGAGATATTCAACATTTCCACCCCAAAACGAAGTGTTACAGTATTGATTAGTTATATGAGCTTGAATGTCTTCAGTATAAACCCCGCTGTAAATTAACTATACTAGCTGAGGAGAGACAAATCAAGTGGTATGTTAACTAGCCTAGTAGGCTGAGTCCGCAAGCACGTTTCTGTGCTTTAATGGTGTTGATAGTAATATAGTAGATAGCTGGTAAAAATGTTATATTGGCTCTGCCAGTGTAATTCATATATACAGAGTTACTGCCTAACATGTCGTCTCACTGCCGTACATAAACATCAGTTGTTTATGTGATAGTGACAAAATATATTCTTTTTCACTGTAGATACCTAAGAATTTTATTGACTACAGCGTTTGACATTATATAAAATACTTGCACAATCTCGTATTGTTTTTAATGTGGCCTGTGACCCTTTTGAATGGCTGTGTATTTGCAGTGAGGACATCATAGACTATGTGACAGTCCAAGTGGCTCCACCCTGCCCTCAACTTCCTCGTCCCCGGTTTTCCCTCTACCTGTCCTCCCAGCTGCAGTATGGTGTGGTCATCGTCTACCACCGCCAGTGTGGCCTTCTCCTGGGTGAGAGAGATGGACGGAAGGAAAGGGGAAATTCTCCTTTAAGACGTGGCTGAAAACGAAGGTCACGCTGACTCAGACTGCATAAACCGTAGCTGGTCAATAGTGTCTGCAATTACAGACATTATATGGACTATTAGCAAGGACTTCACTGGACCAAGAACACCAAGGACAACTGAAATGCACAACACAGTCAACTGAACAACTGAAATGCACATTGAGAATGATGTAAACAATGGCGTCTATACATACAATATACACTCATTGAGACAACACAGGATACGATGACATAATTACTAGAACTTGATAATATTTGAATTGTTGTGCTTGGATATTCAATTGTCAGTTATCATAAGAGGCAGCATGATAAACAAATCATAAATCCTCTGGGTACACTGGTCTGGGATCATTACTAGGCTCAGTGTCACTCATTTGTACAGATCCGCACCAGTCCAGTCAGGAGTGTGTGCATGCAGGTTGTTACTTAGACATTTCAGTGACCTTTGCTGCTTTATTCCAGAGGAGATCCAGCAGACGATCGAGGGCCTGTTGCGTTCTGGGAGACACGCACGCATTGACCTGCCCGTTGGGGACAAGTAAGAACATGTGCCATGTCTTCTGTGGAGTAAATTGACCAAAATCAATTGCATATGAACACACTCAATGTCACTCCCTGAACACACCCAATATCACTCCCTGAACACACCCAATACCACTCTCTGAACACACCCAATGTCACTCCCTGAACACACCCAATATCACTCCCTGAACACACCCAATATCACTCCCTGAACACACCCAATGTCACTCCCTGAACAAACCCAATATCACTCCCTGAACACACCCAATGTCACTCCCTGACTACACCCAACATCACTCCCTGGACACACCCAAAATCACTCCCTGAACACACCCAATGTCACTCCCTGACTACACCCAACATCACTCCCTGGACACACCCAATATTACTCCCTGAACACGGCCAATGTCACTCCCTGACCACACCCAATGTCACTCCCTGAACACACCCAATATCACTCCCTGAACACACCCAATGTCACTTCCTGACCACACCCAATATCACTCCCTATACACACCCAATATCACTCCCTGAACACACCTAATATCACTCCCTGAACACACCCAATATCACTCCCTGACCACACCCAATGTCACCATTTAAGCCCCCTTTGTAAGCCACTGTGGCAGGTTGATCTGCCAGACATTAACATTTCTTTACCAGCTAATGTCACGCAAGAAACACTTCACAAAAGGGTGTTGATAATTTGATGCGCTGCCCACACGCAACTTGCCAACAGTGTGCAGCACACGCCTGAATGAAGCAGCCATGTGGAAGTTATAACATTGGCCCTTTTCCCAGTCAAGCCCAGAATATCCCCAACCTTCTGGTCCTGCTGGAGGAGACAGAGGGGGCCCAGGACCCCTTCTTTGGGCTGATGGGCTTCAAGAACCAGCTACCCAGTCCACATCACATTGCTCAGGTACACTACAATTTCACCATAATTTCACCTAGTTAACAACGACAACAATTTACTACAAATATCTGTAAGCCATGTACAAGTGCACATACTATGTCCAGTACAAACATAGGTAACCCCCAAACTGTCAATGTTGACTCTTATGTACGCATCACACACAAAGGGTCCATTCAGGACACGAATAGAACTGGGCCTCAACATTGAGTCACCTTGTGGGTTAACTATGGGTTTATTGATTGACCGCCTCTCTTACAACCCTTCTTCTTTGTGACTTGTTGGGGGCAGCGGATGGCGAGCACGACCCCGGAGCGCTCCCTAGGGACCAGTCCTAGGACTGCATCAGATAGTGACGGTGGGGCTGGCTTTGTGGTCTGGTTTGATATTGGAAATTCCTAAAAAATAGAAATCTGCATTAATAACGTTAGCCGTGTCTTTTTCAATCTCAGGTTTTAAATCCCCGCCTGATGCCATCACCCTAAAACAGGAGCAGCTTGTCTTTGCGGCTCCCGAGGTGACTTTATTATTTCTTCGTACGTTTATAAAAGTGTGACTGCCTTTTTCGTTTCGCAACCTGGAATATTTTTGAAGCAGCATGCCACAAAATTATGTGTATTTTTTTAATGCGATCCAATATTATTCCACAAAACCTTTTTCTACACAGCCTCCTTTCTCTCCTGTGGGTGCTTAGCATTCCTCTCCCGGCCGTCGCCCTGTCACTCAACACACCGGCAGTCTCTGTACACTGAAGTTGATTCACACACTTATACCCCAACAACAACCGTGATTCATCCAGATATGAATCCATGTTTTCCCAGTCGTTATATCAGAGCGTCTCTAGCGTAAGTGTCGTAGAGTCAGTGGCACAGAAATACTCGCACGCTGTAATAAAATATACCTTATGCCAGAACAAGCTCAATAATTCTCAAACTGTGTTGTAAAATAGTCAAAATGACCCTGGATACAATGAAAGTTAACCAGCATGTTAGTACATATAGTCATACAGTAGCTTAATTTAGATCATTTCACTCTAATAATAAAGTAATCTGCCCATTGTTGCAGAACTCTGGAAGACTAAAGAAATCTTTGCTTATCAGCACAGGGTCATAAATCCATAAAAGTGGTTTTATTTTCAATTTCGGCAAGCTGTTAAGGGACCAATAAAACCAGTGCATAAAAAGCATTAGGAATGATTTTTTGTGCAACATTTCAGTTTCTCCAGGAAATTCAATTACGCATCAGATTAACTGCTGTCTTGGATGCCTTCTATATCCAATAGTAAAATCCAATAATTATCCACACAGCTCTTCCAACCAAGGTCTTGAAGTCTCTTCCTTATAATGCCGTTCTCTTGGCCCTCTCTCCATCAGTTTGAGGACGTTGAGCTTCCTGAAGCCACTGGCCAAGAGATCGACATGCTTCTAGAACAGCAGGACCAATTCCACGACGGTGAGAGGAGAGTCAAGACAACAGCGACGGTGTCCGAAGAACAAAATAAGTTAATAAATGAACAGCCCATTTGTCTGTGTGCGTTATACAGAGCAGGAGAGGGAACATGACAGGGCTGGAGACCGATGGGGGGACAGTGAGCCCGGCATGACATCTATTGACCAGTAAGTCACGTGGGAGTATTCAATAGAACAAGCTTTTAACTCCATCACGTTTCTTTGTCAATGAGGGCGTGTTTGTGTCCAGGCTGAAAGTGTCTGCAGTCGGGGGGGACAGCATGTGTCAGCTGGAGGAGAACTCGGGTCGGTCCCTGGAGGCTGCCCTGGAAGTAACCCCCGTTGTTACTGACGCCTTTACGAGAAAGCGAGAGTCTGAGAGGGGAGCCGAGAATGTGCCGGATAGCTCCTGTGGCAAGGTGTGTGTCTATGTCTCATCCCTCTAATCGTCCATCTGTCATCTCTCATCATCCATCTGTCATCTCTCATCATCGTCATCTGTCATCTCATCATCCATCTGTCATCTCTCATCGTCCATCTGTCATCTCTCTCATCGTCCATCTCTCATCCCTCTAAACGTCCATCTGTCATCTCTCATCGTCCATCTGTCATCCCTCTTGTCGTCCATCTGTCATCGATCTCATCGTCCATCTGTCATCCCTCTTGTCGTCCATCTGTCATCGATCTCATCGTCCATCCCTCTGGACATCCATTTTTCCATTGCAGCTCCTCAATATAGACACTCCTCTTAAGAGGAGGCGCAGGCGGCAGCTCATCTTCGCTGACCCTGAGGTGCAGATCCCCAAGGATACAATGCGGATGCAAGTAGAGAACAACCTCACTGAGACTGTGTTGATGGTAGGATTCACTGAGACTGTGTTGATGGTAGGATTCACTGAGACTGTGTTGATGGTAGGATTCACTGAGACTGTGTTGATGGTAGGATTCACTGAGACTGTGTTGATGGTAGGATTCACTGAGACTGTGTTGATGGTAGGATTCACTGAGACTCTGTTCATGGTAGGATTCACTGAGACTGTGTTGATGGTAGGATTCACTGAGACTGTGTTGATGGTAGGATTCACTGAGACTGTGTTGATGGTAGGATTCACTGAGACTGTGTTGATGGTAGGATTCACTGAGACCGTGTTCATGGTAGGATTCACTGAGACTGTGTTGATGGTAGGATTCACTGAGACTGTGTTGATGGTAGGATTCACTGAGACTGTGTTGATGGTAGGATTCACTGAGACTCTGTTCATGGTAGGATTCACTGAGACTCTGTTCATGGTAGGATTCACTGAGACTCTGTTCATGGTAGGATTCACTGAGACTGTGTTGATGGTAGGATTCACTGAGACTGTGTTGATGGTAGGATTCACTGAGACTCTGTTCATGGTAGGATTCACTGAGACTCTGTTCATGGTAGGATTCACTGAGACTGTGTTGATGGTAGGATTCACTGAGACTGTGTTGATGGTAGGATTCACTGAGACTGTGTTGATGGTAGGATTCACTGAGACTCTGTTCATGGTAGGATTCACTGAGACTCTGTTCATGGTAGGATTCACTGAGACTGTGTTGATGGTAGGATTCACTGAGACTGTGTTGATGGTAGGATTCACTGAGACTGTGTTGATGGTAGGATTCACTGAGACTCTGTTCATGGTAGGATTCACTGAGACTCTGTTCATGGTAGGATTCACTGAGACTGTGTTGATGGTAGGATTCACTGAGACTGTGTTGATGGTAGGATTCACTGAGACTGTGTTGATGGTAGGATTCACTGAGACTGTGTTGATGGTAGGATTCACTGAGACTGTGTTGATGGTAGGATTCACTGAGACTGTGTTGATGGTAGGATTCACTGAGACTCTGTTCATGGTAGGATTCACTGAGACTGTGTTCATGGTAGGATTCACTGAGACTGTGTTGATGGTAGGATTCACTGAGACCGTGTTCATGGTAGGATTCACTGAGACTGTGTTGATGGTAGGATTCACTGAGACTGTGTTGATGGTAGGATTCACTGAGACTGTGTTGATGGTAGGATTCACTGAGACCGTGTTCATGGTAGTATTTAAGTCTCCACACGAGTGTAGTGGTCATTTAATACACCTGCCATTTTCATTGTCTTCGCCTTGGAGGGAATGCAAATGACCTTCTGTGAGGGTGGGAAATGGGCAGTTCCCGTTCAGCTTTTGTTCAGCTCCTGTTCAGTTCCCATTCAGCTCTCGTTGTTTCTGTTCAGCTCTCGTTCAGTTTCTGTTCAGTCCCCGTTTAGCTCCCGTTCAGCTCCTGTTCAACTCCCGTTCAGCTCCTGTTCATTGTAGCTTTGTCTGTTCCTCAGTCTCAGGTGCTAATCAGCCTTCCCGCTCACAGACCCACCACAGCAGAGCTCTTCAACACCCCATCTTGCTGTGAGTATTAATCCTAGCCATAGAGCAAAGTGGGCTAATTCATCTCAGGGGCTCCCAAACCTTTTTGAGGCTGTGACCTCATTTTAATATTTAAAAGAGATATATTTCCATTGGTGCAAAAGCCAGCAACTTTTTTGAATAATCATATTCAATTCTAAAAAGATGAATGATCAAACACTTCTGGCGTACAGACTTCATCCAGGATTTGTTATTTTTTTAAAGTATTAATGTGTGTCATCATTGTCTCCAATGCAGCCCTCCTGCACCCCGACCTCCTGTCACTTTGGAAACAGGGTGCTTCCTATATCAGGCTCCCTCACCCCAGGAAAAAAACAGGACATGGAGAGGTGGAGGAGGATGCCAGCTCTGTGCTGGGCCGAGTGAGGAGAGAGGGACAAATGGAGAGCGAGGTGGAGATGAGAGAGGTGAGTGGGTCTTCATTTGCTGTGCAACCTTTTGTGTTACCTCTCATTGCGGCTATCAAGTCAATTGTGATGCATGCCGTGTCCCTTATTAGCTAATTAGATCATTTGACACCATTTGTCTATATTACCAATGTCGCGATGGCACAGTCGTGCACGACATTTAGACGCGTTAGATTTACATAAAAACGTGAAAATGAACACTGTAAATATGAATGCCTGAACGACCCTAAGAACCTGGTAATGGCTACTAGTCTACACTTGTATACATTCACGTGAGTGACCTGTCAGAAATAGACAGTCTACAGGGGAGGACAGGAAGGAAGAACCCTCTGCATGTACTCACTACTTACTGTAAGTTGCTATGGATACTCCCCCCTCCCCCAGTGTTGATGAATGTCTCCCCTCTACTGTCCTCTGTCCACACACAGATCCCTGAAGACCTGCTGGATGCTGAAGGAGCAGCCCCATCAGAAGCTTCAGGTCTTCCATCTTGTTTCCCTGTCCACGTTTATCTCCCACCGAATTAGATTGTTTCCGATTTATGAATATGTACGTGATATACATGTCCTCACATGCAGTATATCTGTTTTCAGTGGAGGTTCTTCTGGATGTGTCTAAAGAAGACAAATCCCTGGAGCAGATCACTCCTGTCAGCAGAGGGTGAGAAACGCCTGACGAAAGGAGTGCGAAACAGACGCAGAGATTGTCTCCCTAGATACACTGATCGTTTTGGCAGCTGTTTTAGTTGTTGCCAAGGAAGTCGTTATCCTTGTGGTTAGAGCATCTGACCTGTAACCAGGGTGATAGATCAGTCCTTCTGTAGGCCTGTTATCCAGAGTTTTATCAGACTGACAGTAATAACAACCGGATCAAAGCATTACAATGAAAATAGGGCCTGAAAGAGAGACAAGTGAGGTATGAGCTGTGGTACAAGTGGTTGCCTAGGAAATACTTTCTGGTTAAGGGAGCTGTGGGATTGAAGGGGCAGATGACTGGGTGAGGTTTATATTTGAGACGTATCGATCTTCGGCTCTGCTGATCCTGCTATGGAGTTTTGCGGAGGAGATAGGGTACAGAATTGCCGATTAGTCAAATGGAAAAACTGAACAAAAGTACTGAACTGTAAAAGTAGACATTTAAATGGAGGAAAATCAAACGTATTGCAAAGTAACATTGAGGGGTACACTCTAGGTCCATCATCGAGGTCCCACTCCCCATGGAGGCCATATTGGAGGAAAGTGTTGATCTACCAGACAGACAAGCTGAAGCTAGAGAAGGCTCTGCTGAGGCCCTGTTGAGGTATAGTAGTAACATCAGTACCTCCATCAGTACCGTATCTATTGTCTATGGATCTACGTATATTTCTATTTTATTATCTAATTCACATTTGTGCTATTTGCCATGGTGTATTGTCCATTTGAAACACCCCTTTGTATAATGTTCTTTTGTATGGACCCCAGGAAGAGTAGAGATAACAGTGCTTTTTCAGCGATTACCTAAATACAGTCCAGATCCCAACGATGAACAGGCAGGAGTTTCTGTATTGGGCGGGTTATTATCTCTTTAACTCTTCCAGTTTGGTGTCATCCATCCTCCGGAGGTTTGGGAAAACCTCTTACCAATCTCTACTGCCCCTAGAGGCAGACCGCACAACTGCAGCCCATATGTTTGCCAAACTGCTAGGTGAGACCGGACAGACCGTTACACAGCATGGGTCTTGTTTATTTCTACTTAAAAACATGCAGGCCGTTCATGTTGTGACATGTGTTGTTGTGTTTGTTCAGAGCTGGTGTCTACTAGGAACCTGTCTGTACATCAGGCTGAACCCTACAGTCTCATCAGCATCCGTCCTGGACCGCTTAACACTCTGAACACAGAGTATGTCCCCATGGCAACACACAAACACACACACACTGAGGATGACTGGCCCCCGCATGAGGTGGGATGTTGTTTTTAAAAAACTAAGTGATAATGTTAATTAATGTGATATCACATGGAACTGTTTTGTAGCACACACACAGACAAATGATGACTTTTACCATTAAACTAGTAAAACTGATCATCTTACAGTTTTTTAGTTGCTATTTATATGTTTTATTTACAGGGGTATTGTTATAATATTCGTAAAAATTATATTTATTTTTAATGTTTATATCATTGACAGATATGGTTCTGTTTAATGTTTTTACTGTTTTTGGATATTATCAATCGTGGCATGATGTTTCTCTGTTCTTTTGATGAACATGTATTTTAAAATAAAATGAAGTTGAACTGTTTTTATTAAGTGTCTGCAAATGTAATTCAATCAAACGAAATAATGTAACTTATAATTAACATGAAATGATATCTTATTTAATCAGCTAATTATGAATAATACCAAAGTAGTGAGTGTACAGCTTGCTCTCTCTCACTCATCTCATCTTAAGCAGCTCTAGCAGGGGACCCCAAACTTCCCTTTCCCAGCCAGCTCTGACTGGGGAAAGGCGTTCCCAGGCCAGTGTGGAGATATAATCTCTCCACCTAGTCCTGGGTCTTCCCCGAGGTCTCCTCCCAGCTGACGTGCCTGGAACACCTCTCTAGGGAGGCGCCCAGGTGGCATTCTTACAAGATGCCCGAACCACCTCAACTGGCTCCTTTCTATGCAAAGGAGCAGCGGGCTATCCGAGTTCTCGGATGACTGAGCTTCTCACCCTATCCCTAAGGGAGAGGCCAGCCACCTTTCTGAGCCTTGTACCCGCGATCTCGTTCTTTCGGTCATGACCCAGCTTTCATGACCATAGGTGAGGGTAGGAACAAAGATTGACCTAGATCGAGAGCTTTGCCTTTCGGCTCATCTCACAACGGTGCGGTGAAGCGAATGCAACACCGCCCCGCTGCTCCGATCCTCCGACCAAACTCCCGCTCCATTGTTCCCTGAACAGGACCCCGAGGTACTTGAACTCCTTCACTTGGAGTAAGGACTCATTCCCTAGTAGGCAACCGGTTTCCTGCTGAGAATCACAGGTGCTTCATCCCACTCACACTGTGCGAACCGATCCAGTGAGTGCTGAAGGTCACCGACCGATGAATCAGCTTGCTGTCCCCTTAAAATAACCCAACACACAGCCATTAACAGGATTTTGATGTCACAATAGCTCACTATGCCGGGGCTATTCAATTATGATCAGCCTGAACACGCTGTATGTGAGGGACCTGTGTCCTATGGTATCTACCGGGGAATAAAATGAAACCAGATCTCTATAAAACAACAGCATTTAACTTGTTCTGTTACAAAAGCTGTAAAAATGGTTTTGATATTTTAAAATTAATTACAGCATGTGCTGTCATGATATCCTACACCATTCTTTGCTGATTTTTCACTTCAACAGAGATTGCTAAACCTACATGAAAATTATGAGGTAAAAGGGGACTGATGACCCCCTCTAGTGGCTCCTCCAGTAAGTGCAATAATGCAGAATAAAGCAAATCTCCAACCAGACTCTGGTCACAACTACTGAGGTGGTCATGTGATGCTCGTGTGCTCTGAGGGTTACTACCTAGAAAGTGAACATACACTTAAAATATGCATTAATGTTTTCCGGCATGTTGGGCCCTGTCCAGGGCAACAGTATCACTGGACTACCCTGTCTCAGGTTCAAGATTTATGCTGCTATACTATTGTGCTGGGGATGTAACGAAACTAATGTGTCGAAACATTTCCCTGTGTCTTGTCGGCCCTAATGACATGTATCTGACACCTCTTAAGGCCCATCTGGTTGTGTTGCAGGCTGAGCAGCTGATGCTACCTGACAGTTTCGGCCTCCAACCTGCCTTACCCTCAACCCTCCCAGTTGTCACTTTCTGACTGTATTAGACATGGACTATTTTATAAGACTATCAGCATTTGAAAAATTCAATTTAATAATTAGTGAATTGTGCTATTATAATTTCAACCAGCACAGCCAGAAAGGGACTAGTCACCCCTCAGAACCTGGGTTTCTTCATAAATAGCCGCTGTATTTCAACTCGTTGATGCGTGCTCTGTTGGTTTTCAGGCTGGGTGTTTGTAAAAGCCCTTTGTGACAACTCAGTTAAATACATTTGATTGCTTGATATTAACAGCACTCTTGTTTCAGAAGAAAGACACCTCAGTAACAGTAAAACAATTCATTTAGGACAGATTTAATCTTTCCATGTGACTAAAAATCAAACTGTGTGTGTGTGTGTGTGTGTGTGTGACTCCTATCCACTGTTCTGATCCATAGCTCCAACTCTGAAAAAACACAGCGTTTTATGGGATTTCAATTCCCCCCTTGGTGGCTGCACTTTAGCCTGAAGGGGCCACTCACAGGCTAATTAACCCATACACCCTAATTAACAGCCTAATTCAATTCCTTAGCTGTGGGACTCATAACATGTAAATAGAGAGAGGGGTTAAGCTTCACAAGGGCGATCAAGATGTGGCAAATGTAACAGGGGGCACCCTAATCCAGTTGGTCGGGGTGAGGGTTTTTTGGGGATCACAGCAGGCCCTGTATAACCTCACCCATCTCTTCTCTCCCATCATGACATCATTGTGCCTGGCTGATAGAAAAACCCCATCTGATCTCATGGCTGAATTCCTCAATAGAATAAACCGTTTGGCATTCTGTACAGCGTGTGCCACCGAGTCACACAGCACAAATGTAGCAGAAGGATGCAAGAGGCATGAGAGGTTGAGGTCAATGCTGTCCCGGGTCAATACTGACTTCAGCCTCTTTAATCCAGACATGGGGACATTCACGTATCGCTGCCATGGCCAAAGGTGGATCGCATCACACGGGCCAGAACATGACAGTCAGGGAGACTTGAATTAATCACAAAGCTTGAACACTGAAATCTCACAGAGTGCGCACGGTTGTGATGTTAGTGTGTATCTAGGTGACGTGGTTTGTTGTGAAACCCTGGTATCTCACATGAGCCAGTCGGCATGTGTGTCGGAGGACGAGGAATTCCTCTTGCTGAAGAGTACAGAACAGTTATGTATACACATACACACACACACACACACACACACAGGCAGGCACGCACGCAGGCATATGTGTAACACAATCCTGAACACATGACGGACTTGTACATTTTAATGGGCAAACAGGTTTTTCTTTATGCTTACAGTGTGACACCAGGCTGCCAGTGTTCCATCAATCTGTAAGCACATTCATATCCTGTCACAAAGCCAAAGGGACAAAGACTGACCGACTGATCAAGAACAGTTTGGGTGAAATATGTACATGAGGTCAGCCAGCGTGCTTGCATTAATCATGATCTGTGTTTAATTGTTAAGGAGCATGAATCACCATTGACCTATTCACCGGACAGAGAACTCAGTAACTCATGTATTTGAAAGAGGAACAGGTGTTCACACAAACCTATCAATATGGTGTTTATGCTTATTTGAGACTTGTAGAAAAAAACGAGAGCTGTGGTGGGGATTTGAACCCATGCTGCAGCAGAACATGGCCATCTGTGGCACCAGCCTCGACCATGTGGGAAACTATTTTTAAAGTGGAGACATTTTATTTTATTTGCATGTTTACACTTTCCCTTCATCTCTAAACACATTGACACAGACACACAGAAGAAAATCTGTTTTAACAGAAAGACAGAATAGAAACTCCTGGCACTCAAAACAACATGTCAGTCCATCAGCTATCCCTTGACAGTCCAATAAACCTTGCGTCTGAGTGTCACATTACACACATTCACACCAAACGTTTAAATCGTCACTGTGGAGAGGACAAGACTACATGGACCACCTATATGACCCTCAGTCGCTACCAACCTGCCCAGAGAAAAAACTACTGCTGGTAATTGAGAACCTCCCATTGGAGTTCGAACCGACAAGACTTTCTTTTTTCCTTTAAATAAAACAGCTGAAGGAGGAACAAAGAAAACTGCTGGTATTAAAACTACAACTGCCTGCTTGGTAGATTTTGAGTGGTGATAAAAGACTGAAGAGACATCCAACTGGTTAACATAGACAGAAAATAAGGCAGATTACATATCGTGTTTTGTTCGGACTGGAGAGTAAAACACTAAGATGGGAGAAGAGAGCCACCAAACAGCCAAGTCACAGAAACAACATCCCCAGGCGGAGCGGACCAACATACAGCCATTCAGCCCAACAGACCCCGCCAATCTGAGGAACATGATACGTGCAGAGCTGCAATGGGACATACCCCTGAGCGTTCCTCTCCCCATCGAGGTGATCAGCGCTGACCAGCCGTTCCCGTTCCTGGAAACCACACTGGAAGACCTCGGTATCAAAGAGTGAGTCAGCTGTGTGGCAGGTTTGAATGTGTCGCACATCTGTGAGTGAGTTTAGTGAGATGTGAACCAGAACGCAGAGAGAGGGTGTGTGTGGCATGTGAGAAAATAGACCTGTGCGTAACCAAAGACCATACCCAGAAGTGTTAGCAATATGAAGAATGCATTCTTAGAACTTAGCTTAGAATGTGTCCCTACGACGAATCTGTGGGTGGAAAAAGCATCTACATCTGAGATAACATTTCAGTCAGGTTCTAGGTCTTCAGTGTGTGTGTGTGTATGTGTGTTGATTTAGGTCTGCAGTCAAGGAGCGGGTGGTGTGGGTGGACACCAAGCGAACACAGGTGAAGAACAAGTCAGGCAAACTGAAGGAGAAGGAAATCACCATCTTGGAGGTGCGGGTTAAAGCCCAGAACCCGGGAGATAAAAACACCCAGGAGGTTCTGTACAGCACGGAGTCTCATACTGACCGCTCTTTCTGCCGGACCGGAATTGACATCCTGCCCTGGAAAGTCCACACAAAAACAGGTAAAATGCTGATGCGACGTTGCCAACACTTATCATTCCTGTAGAAAACTGACCACATAGTGGCTATGGCATGAGGACGGGAGTTGTTTGGATCCAGGTGTTAATACATTTTCAAACAAAGCATTACTGCTGTCAATATATCTCAGTTGGTCAATGGCATTCAGCCACCGTGGCCTGGTCACTGACCTCAAAAATAATCCACTGACGAGTTTTCAATGTGCCATGGATATCGACTGTCAGCCACTCAGGGATAAGACGGAAAACATTTGAGCAGGCTGCATATCAGATCATTTATAATATGTCCTGAAATATCACACTTCCACCACTCCTGCCTGCATATCTTCATACCACCCAGCCAAGGGTCGTATTGTATTCACCCACTCACCAGACAGACTTATTTTTCATACGAGGTCACAACAAATATGGGGTTCATCTGGAGGTTTCTTGCTAAGACCCTTGAACTTGTAATGTGAAGCTATAAATTGAATTCCCAATGTGAGCCAGTTAGTTGCTCTGGGTGGCATCTGCTAAAAGCATAAATATGACAACACACTTCTTAAGCTAACACACACAAGCTCCGGCTCTTAACTGGTAATAATGACATGTGTATATATAATTTTTGTTTGTCTGTTACAGAGAATAGCTTGCAGCCAGTGGAGATGACCATGGCTTTGGAAACTGAGTCACAGCCCAAACAGGAGATCCGAGAGGTGTGAAGAAGTGCAAACGGCTAATCAAGCAGCCTATAGATAAAAAAAAAAACATTTCCACTTGAACTGTAATGCTATGCTTTTGCTGTTACATCATGTTATGACACCAGAAACAAACTGTTTTGCTTGTTATAGGAAGATTACCTAAGTAGTTGATTTTGATTTAAGGCGTGTCACAATTTGTGTTTCTAGCAGCTATTGTAATTGGCTACGAGTTGTTACAATTATTCATTCTAATTTATACTACTAACAGGGATTTCTACTTACTAAATCTGATTACTAAACACCGCAAGCTGTGAAAGCATATTGAGTGCCAGAATTGATTGAGTGTAAATAAAAATCAAAAAAGTTAAATTGTGTTATTTTCATAACAAGTGCATTTTGTCATAATGAAGAATCAGGAGGAGGTTATAACGAGGCAAACACTGAAATGCAACAGTGCATTCTAGCAAATGATTGGCCCTGATTCACAAAACCACCATACAAAGCAAAATGAATGTGAGCGAGCCGAAAGAAAAACAACAGCCCTGGAAAAAAGGGGGGTTGTAGTACAATGACAGATAACAATGTAACACTGAAAACAGGCATTTATGATTAGTTAAGTTCATTGCTTCACACAACCAACTCAGTCAGAAGTTAATAAAATTGGACAGAAAAGTGGGACAGAAGTAAATAGGATACATGGGACACATAAGCAACAGACCAAAACAATACAGGTGACAAACAAAATTGAACAATTTCTTAAAATGAAAAAGCACAGAAAAAATAAATAAAAGTGAACACATGGAACATAGCCTCTGAATACAATTTGAATACTTCAGTTGAACGGGTCAAATGCTAAAACTCAGGCATTTGGCCAATGACAATGTCCCAACTACTGTCCCATTTTTTTTTTAAATCCCACATTGCTCTGTCCTTGACTGTAGTGGAAGATCTGGTGTAGTGCGTTATGACTGAGTGACCATGGTGGTCAGCGTAGTCTTCTGCTCTGCAGGAAGTGATCCAACGGCACCTTGGAATTCCTGTGAGTGGCGCTGACTGATGTCTCTAAGTAGCACAACCAGGGTGTTCTGGGTTTCTGAGAGACAAGGGGGAAAAAAAGAGTTTAATGTTATAGAACCTCACAACAATATTGCCACACAATAAGGAAGAGGGGAACCCTGTTCCTCTAAGGTTCCTTCACCGTTATCTAGGTCCTTGGATCCCAGGACGTGGCAGGAAGCAGATAATATTGGCACAAGTTGACTGACCACCTAAGGAGATAATACACATTACTAGTGAAATACCACAGATTACCATTACACAAAATAACTAGCCAGAAAAAATAGAGAAATATTTTAGATCTGGCCTAATTTCCATGAAAATAGACAAAGTATTGAATCTATCAAAGCAATATGTTGCACTGAACACAAATAGATGAGTGAATGAGAAAGTACCATTGCAGGGCTCTGAGAGTAGAGCATGGCCAGGCAAGTGTACACAGTCTTATTCTCCTCCAGGTCCTCCTTCAGAGGGAGGCGGGCCATAAGAGCAGGAAACACCTGGGAAGAGAGCAGTCAGATAAGTGCTCTACACAGAGGACAGTCATCTCCTCCCCTCATGTGAAACCCCCTACCTGCTCCAGTGGGACCCCGTCCATATGGCTCATAATCATCCTACAGAGGGCCGCACACAGGTTGTCAATCACCCTTCGGTCCTGTTCTTTAGACAGCAGGTTGGAGAACAGAGACAGCATCATGGGATAGTCTCTGAGATGGGGATTGAGGAAAAGACCCCTGGCATTCTGGCTCACCATCATATCAATGTGCCTGGCTACTCATTGAAAACAGTGTTCAGTTAACACATCATTTAAAGGGATACTGTGCAACCAGAGGTCCAGCAGCCTGGGCCAAAGCCCCCAGTCCAAATACGCTGTTGTTGCGGACCTCTGCATCACTGTCCCTCACCCCGGCAACCAGCACAGGAAGCAACCGATTGGACAGCCTACCGGCCACAGCCCTGCCCCCCGACACGGTGACCAGAGACTGCAGGATCTCCCCAAGTGTGCCCACGGAAAACGAGCGGTCAGCCACAGTGCATGATGACTTCTACAGGGGAAGAGAAACCAATTCACGCACTAAATATTGAACTTAAACCTTCAGCCTTCTGTGCTTCAGTACATATACTTGAATTATCATTTTACAATTATAACCCAAAATGAAACAGGATTTCAGTATAATAATCTCTATATTGATAGTTTTTCAATTAAAGTGCATGAACAAGACAGAGTGCAGGCATTATTTGTGATGGCCTTATTATGCAAAGTGTCTCCGGGAGTCCTAGGTTATATAGAACATGGAACTTTCCAAACTGTCTGATGCCTCGCCATGATATAGTTAAATAATAACGATGTTCAACAATTGAAAAAAAGACCATGATTAACCAAAAAAATGTTATGACTACTGCACGATTATTTGTAAGATAATAAAAAAAACTGTTCAAATCTGGGATTTTCTTAACAAAAAGGCATTGTTTCAGATGACATTATATTTACGATTCTGAACAAGTGAAATTGGTTCAACAGACACCTAGGTAATACACATTATATCAGCTGAACTGATCCATTACAAATCAACATGATGATTCTGTATGGAGTGATCTGACTCACAGCTTTGTTCATGATGAGAGGCAGCAGCTCATTGAGATGTGGGAAAAAGATATCAGCTGGGACAGCCGAGGCCAGGATTGGGATTCCCTCCCCTGCAAACTCCTGGAGCATGGCGTCATACTCCGCCTAGAACAAACACAGGTCACGCATACGCACGCATCACGCATACGTACTGGTCACGTGACCAAACAACAGTCAAACCTGACAGAAATTGAAGGGAGATAAGAGAACTTCTCACCTGCTGCTCATCATCATCTGCCTCATCTCCTTCACCATCCTGACAGACCGTCTGGAAATAAGTGGGGAAAAAAAATCTACATTACAATGCTAATAGCATTTGACTGCTGTCCATCGTAGCGATCAGAGAGTAGCATGTTTGTGTTCTAAAAGTAGTTCTAATCATAAAGGTATTCCACGCTCACCTTCTTCTTGAGCACATCCCGGATGGCCTGGCTGATCTCCTTCAGACGCTCTGGGCTCTGCAGCGCCTCTCCCTGGCAGGACTTCAGCACGCCATTCATTGCCTCCAGCACACCCATCACCACTTGGCGCTCACGCTCACTCCGCACAGTCTCCAAGAAACTGGGGAGCACTACCCCCAGCAGCTTCTGTAGGGCTGAGAGTGATCAGAGGGCGAAGCATACTGAGAGTGATGGAGTCAGTGGGAGAAGCATCTTGAGATCATTTAAACAAGCATGTCACATTTCTAAAGTCAATGCATATTGTTGAGCTACATTCACAAATAATTCCTGAGTAAGTGTGTCCAACATTCTGACCGTTATATATATATAAATAAATAAATGAGAGACAGTGAGTTACCCTGGTGGTTGGCCTCAGTGGGATTTTCCAGCCACACTTTGTGCTGAGCTCGGCAAAACTGACCCATAGCACCAAAGGCTGCTCTGCGCACATCCTCATGGGGGAACTGATGGGGGGGGCACAGAATGCCAGGTCACCACTACCTCACCACTACCTCATGCCATCACACACAGATGAACACACCCATACACCCAGAGGGATGTGTAGGCAGCTGTACTTACATTACACAACTCATAGACCTGAGAGAAGCAGGACTCCAGAAAGGGCTGGAAAGAGGCCCTGAAGATATTCAAAAAACAATACGACATCAGTGAACATGTAGGGTGAAATACTACAGGATAGACCAACATCGCTGTCCTTGGTAGTTGGAAAGATGCTACATGAATGTGGGAAAATATGTATAACAGACATCAGAACCGTTTCTGTCTTTTCTAACAGTGAAAGGCTGGCTACAGATACCATGCAGGGCTGAATGAATCTACACAGAACCCTGATGGTCCTAGAAAGATGTATCATCTGGAGTCTGTACCCGGTGTTGAAGGCAATCTCGCCCAGAGCATCACAGGCATCCTCCTTCTCATCAATGTAGGCATTTTCTACACTGAACCTGTAGAAGGGAGACAGGGAAATAGGAACAGAGACAAACAAACCTGGATCAGTGTCAAAGAGCAAAATTACATCTTGTCTTTCAATTGACAACTTATACCTGCTGCATTTTAAGATGACTCATAAAACATTAAGGGTAATCAAATAAAAGCAGATTAGATTAGACCCGTACCCAGTGATGTCTGGTTCCACTGTGTTGGTACCCTCATCATCCAGAATGGCGTCTCCCTCATCATCATCGTCGTCGTCAAGCAAGACAAATGTCTTGTCCTCCTCAAGATGAGCCTGACCATGAAGATTACAATGAGGCATTATTACAGACATATTATGGCCTCCAAAGCAAGTGCATAGTTGTGCATTTAAATTCAAACCACGCCTTAAGTAAACTGACTGACTCCCTCAGGGACTTGGAGCTCTGAAGCCCATTGACTGACCGTGACTCCCTCTGTGGACTTGAGGGACAGCAGCATGATGGTGGTGATGGCTGTGAGGTGGGGCTTCAGACAATCTGGACTCACAGTGGACACGGCCGAGAAAAGGCCATAGCTAAACAGACAGAAAAAGCAGAGGTAGAAAGACATGGAACCATGGAGTGAGTATCAGACAGACAGAAAGACACAGAACATACGTGCAACGGCGCAGGTCGGGGTCATCGATGGCGTTGGAAAGGTTGAGTCCGAGCTGGACACACTCGGCAGCCAGAGGACTGAACATGTCTTTGCCAATGGTTCGTGCCAACACTGACAGGGTATCTGAAAGAACAAGATATGTTACTAGGAGGAATTAAATATATTTTTTTCTATTTTGAATAACCTCAACGTACATAAATGACTACTGTAGTTGAACATTAGTTATTTTAATATACATAGAGGGGCCCAATGTCATCAACCATCGGTCTTCTAATGGCACATTGTGTTTGCCAATCCAAGTGGATAATAAAAAAGTTTGTAATTATGTTAGCACAGCTGAAAATTGACACTGGACATGGGATATTTGAAATGGTGTTCGAGACAGACAAATCTAAGTTTGAGGTGTTCAGATCACAAAGAACACTTGTGAGACGGATATCTAACAAAGAGAAACAAGAGGAGTGCTTGACATCATCTGCCAATCATGGTGGAGACAATGTGATGGTCTGAAACTATTTTGGTGGTGGTAAAGTGGAATATATGTACAAGCTAAAGTGATCTTGAAGAAGGCCATCAGTTAATTGAGCAAGACCATGACATACACTGGATGTCGTATGATTGGAGCAAATTTCTTCTAACAGGACAACCAGAGCAGCTTGACCATAAGAACATAAGAAGTGCCCATCAAGCCAATTTAACTTGTGGGAGGTGCTTCAAGAAGTGTGTGGTGAAATATCTTCAGATTACCTCAAAGAATTGACAACTAGAAATCAAAAGGACCTATTTAAATGAATTTCATGCAAGTTAACATGGAAAACAGACATTTCTGTTAACCCAAACATTTGAATGGTAGTGTATTTTTACAAGGACCTCTACAAATACTGAGGGAGAAACACCTCTAAGCTGCCAGTCGTATTGAGTAAATGTCTACTGTATGACCACATGAAACTGATTAGTCCTTTGGAATAGATCACGTACCCAGAGCCTGTGTCTGTAAGGACCTCATTTCATCCCGTGTGTCAACGAGGAAGCCCTTCAGACTCTCAATGACAGGAGGGAAATAAGGCACTAACTTCTCTTTGGCTGCATTGGCTGAGAGGAAGAGAAAGAGTTGGATACAGTTAGTTGTAGATGCTTCAATCTGCTTTAAGACAGACCATTACTTCACTTCAATACTGAAGTAACTTTTTCATCGGCACTGTCCTAAAATATTCCATTCATGAAAATGTGGCTGTGGCTGAAGAAAATGACACAAGTGTGAGCCAAAATCTACTGAAACGTAAAATGGTCCTTTGAAAGGCCTATTTCTACAATGACTGTAGCGGGTTTACCTATGGCTCCAATGGCACTGACAGACAGCTCTTTGAGCTTCAGGTTGTCTGCGTTGTTTAGGGCAGACAGCATGGTCTCCATGAGAGTGGGCAGGTATGGTTCAATTTCTGGGCCTGGGGAGAAAACACAGGGTTAAAACTACAGATCTGTGAATTTGGTCTCAGATTTTAGCCCAAAATGACAAGTCAATTTCATCTCATATTACGAGTATGATCCAACTAGCCAAGCAAAAAGACTAAAGCGGAGACTGAGATTCATTAACGGGACACAGCAAGGCATTTTGTGAATCATTTTGGAATCTTTCAATTAGTATAGAGCAGAACTGAAACCAATAGAACAGTACATTAATACAGTTTGCTAAAGACTAGTATCACAGGTTCCTCCTCACCCAGGTTCTCCATGAAGTTCTCCAGGGCATAAAAAGCCTTGGTGACGTGTCCGATCTTTGCCTGGTTCAGAGCCGACATGTATCCCAGCAGCAGAGGCATCAGCTCGGCACAGTACTTACTGACCTCGGGCTGCAGGTGCTCAGAGAACTGACCCAGAGCAAAGAGGCTGGCACTGCGCACCACCTGGTTACTGTCTGACAAACAGTGACAGACTGTCTGCAACATGGATGACAGCATCCTGACACACACACACAGGTGGTGGAGTTAGAATGGAACAGAGACGGGAACAGCGAAACACAAAGCACCAGTGGAGACTCACTTGGTTCGTATGTGATCGGCACAGCCCTCAGCCAAAACAGCAAGACACATCAGGCCAGCTTTTCTCTTGTAGGGGTTCTCACTGGCCAGACACGCCTCTGTAAGTGGCATCTGGTGGACACAAGACAGGAACCAGTAACTTACTAACATGTAACTTACATGTACTTCCATGGAAATTGGTGTGCAATTCTGCATGCAAGTAGTCAGAAACACAGCAGCTGCTACAACAACCATGGATACAAATTAATAAATCACAGAGATAACATGAGAGAAACTCACCAGCTGCGGGAACAGTTTCCCAGGTGGCATATGAAGAGCCATGGTGTCAATAACCTTCAGAAGAGAAGACTCAATTTAACACAACAACAAAGTTGTTAATGATCACACAAAATTGTTTTGTGTCAGTGGTTATAGTGAAGGGAGGTGTACCTGAGCAGCATAGTGTTTGGGACTCTCACTGTCTGTGTCGTCCTCGTTGCTGTTCTCGTCGTCCTCTGGGTCCTCCTCCCCAGGAGGGGGCTCTGCACTCAGCACGGGGAACAACGTCTGCAGGATGGGATTCAGAAGCTTCTGCTTTAAGACAACCTAAAGAGAGGAAGTAAAGAGCATAGCATACATCACTGACAAGCATTACATCTTTTCAAGGACGAGGGTTTTCAAGGGTTACCATCTCTACTCCTTTGAAAACCCTGGCTAGAAAATGGCAAAATCAGGACCAAATAACAGTAATTTCTCATTACCTGTCATTTAGCCAGATTTGAGAAATTAAACAAAATGGAGGAATTAAGATGCTAGTGGGCCAAATTTGGCAAACTTTTACAACATAAATAACGATTACCTTGCTCTTGAGACGGATAAGACTAGCGATGCAGGAGAGAGCCTTCACCCGTATGGAGTCACTAAGAGTTGTGTCTGCACTGACCTAAGAAACACACGCATCATGGTCAACAAGACAACCCCACGTTCTCTACCGTAATATCATTTAATGCTTAATACTGCTCTTACCTCCAAGCAGAAGTGCACAATATCAGGGACATGTGGGACAATGATAGACACCTCACTCTCCATGAGCTCATCCAACACCTCCATGGCTTCACTGGCCTGAACCTGGTCAACAGAAACATGCCAATAAGATGCTCGGACTAATATACAACCCCTGAAGACTGGTGAAATCATTAGTGGACCACAGCACTGGCACTAACGAGAAATGACACCTTCCTTACCTGGTCAGCCATAATGAGGTGTTTCAGGGCAGTGATCAGTTTTGGGACGAGAGGGCGCATGAGGTTCTGAAAGACAAGACATTCAAGGATTTCAGCTAAACCACGAAACTCACAACAAAAGATGGTAGACTAAAGGTATAGTCAAACGAGACCATGAAGTTATTCACTTCATAATGGGCACCTCACCATCTCCTCTGAGCCAGTGTAAGCAGTCATAGAAGTTAGGGTGAGTATACAGTAATACAAGGCTGTGGGGTTTTCCAGGTCTTGCAGAATGACTGCAAACCGCTGCAGCAATTGGCGGTAGTGTGGCTTAAAGGACTCCGGGTTGGACTCCACCACCTTGCTGAGCAAGAGAAGACCCACCTGCAAGAGAACAAAATACATAGTGAATTACTAGGTGCAATTAAGATCCACATAATCAAGTGTATATTCACCTGCTGACAAAAGCATATTCGGACCAAACAGTGAGAAGAGCTCACAACATACCCAATGGAATTCTACGTATACCTGTCTGTCTGTTGGGTTGGCGCTGGTGATGGACTCATTAAGGAGGGTGAATAGTGCAGGCCATCGGTCTGGTGTCTCATGTTTGACCATTACTGCACTTAGCTGCGACAAGGAGTGGCGCACTGTGTGTCTGGAGACAGAGACACGGTTAATATAGTCTGAATGGAACTTGTTCAATCGGGGTGTATGGATGGATTAGGTACAGAGTGGTTGAAGCTATAAAATTGGTATCCTACTCAACTGAAATTAATGAAAACCTTTCACCTAAAAAGATAATGATTACGTGTCTGTTTTCATGTAACAAATAAAATATATTTACTCTGTCTCCTGCTGGAAAGCTTGTAGAACCACTGTTTTCAGACTTGAAGAGAAAGAAAAAAAACTATTTCAAATACAACTAAAATATAACAAATAAAGCTCAGAGTAAATCTCGTCAACACTCTAGTACATTCTGAGCATCCAACCTCTCTCTGTGATCAGGGCTAATCTTCTTCCAGTGCTTCTTCACACGCATCCGCAACATCACTGCAGCTGACTGGCGGCTCTAATGACAGGGATGAATGAAAATGTGTGCACTGATGAATGCCAGCAGTAAGCCAGGAGAGTACCACACATACAGGCATGCAATCCCTTGGATTACACATATCGTGGTTGTATTGTAACTCTTTACACAGATGACCCTGACGTCATCTACATCGCTTGCTAGCTAGCTACCTCAGCGTTCTGGGATCCAGTCATGACAGCACACAACGCAGGGATGATGGCCGGGTCTTTGAACGCCAACTTCAGCTGGGCCGTGGCCTGTGTGTGGCAAGAAAAAAATAACTTTTTAAAAACTAGAACATAGAATAACCAGAAACACAGCCAGGTACTAGACAAAACGTTAACTTTTGTGTGAACTGTTAAGTTCCTAAAAAGGGACAGCTAATCGCGAGACTGGGTCGTGACGTGGCTAGAGGCTACCGAACTAGTTAGCCACGGCCGTTCAGTTTGAAGATAACTGACAGTTAGATTTAACGGTTACCTGTCGGTCCATGTCATTAAAGCACGCCAATGTGTACATCACAGGCTGAGGCTCAACCAGGAGTCATTATTACTGTACCTGCTGGATAATCGCATTGTCAGGCTGTGTGAGCTGTAGAAGTATCTGCTCCAGGTCCCCATACATGTTAGCGCTGAGATTTGACGTTATTATTTAAAACCGGGCGCAACTGTCACCAGAAAAGTTGGCACCCTTGACAGGACTAAAAGGGCACTGTATGTTTGTATGTTGGCAGTGCGTTAACTAGACAAAGGTATATCTGACTATCTTAGAAATCTCGCCAGATAAGTAACAGTTGTTCTCCACCGGTTTAGGGACCCGAATTGGCTGCGGTTGAGTTTCGAGGGTCTATTCCAAACCTGGTTCGTTTCATCAAATCACACACCACGCGGAACAGGACTCAAGCAGAGCGAGCGCCACCACCACGCGAAACACGCTGTTAAAGGGGCTACATTTGTATTACACATAACCGGACGCCTAGGTGAACAGCGCCTCCTTTGGGTCGGAGGGAGAATAAGCATGGTAAACCTGGAGTGTACACAGTACACAGCATCCATATTAGGAACATTATCCCATCTCCACATGAACTCTGTCCTTCCTGGGCCTCAGACATCACCCCTCCCCTAGTCAAACGTCACCCTTGCTCTCCCCTTCTCAAACAGCTCTTGTTAAAGATTCAAGTCCCCCTCTAGTCAACAGTGAGTCCTCCTTTAGTCCTACTCAAATCAAGGAGGACAGAGTTCCTGGAAAGAAAGGATAATGTTGCTAATATAGTTGCTGTACACATACCTAATCTCACACTGTAACACTAAAACCGATCAACAACAAAAAAGAACGTGCCTGACAGATATAGTTTCAAGCTTTTATCTCTTGGGTGTGGCGAGGTATTGGGAACAGATCTCCATTCTTAAAATAACTTTAGCCGACACATGAGTGCAACTGAATCAAGCTCCCTGACCTTGGGCTACACACTCGGATATCTGAAAACATACAATTACAATAAAAGTAATTGTCCATTATTTCTGTTCACAATAAAGTTTACTAAATGAATGTATAACCTGGCCTATAATAAAAATACTACTTAAATGCAATTGGAATAGCCATGTAGTATGCTGAACATACAAAATGCATTTAAAGAAAACTCATGTTTATGTATCCCCCCACCCCCACACCAGCAAAGATCAGTAGCCATGCTAATAGTCCCATAGCTTAGAATCATCACCACTAACTGAAAAATTACAATTTGAATGGATCCAAAGGTAAACAAAAAGTATTTGAGTAGTAATGCCAGGCCAGGTCTATACCATGATCTTTGTAGAAAGCATTGCTTTCAAGCAACCTACAATGCATTTACATTTCCAGACACTTTGCAAACTTTTTTCTGAGTTGTCCAAAGTGGACTACAATAATCTTTCAGGATGTGGAAAAGACCAAAGTAAAAGCCATTTGTGATCACCTCCCTTGTGTTTAGGGGTTACTAATAACTTGAGCAACAACATGCTGTGAGACACCTCTAAACAAAACAGATTATAGGCGACTAACTATAGATGAATAAATAAGTGATAATTACTCCTATATGGTTGTTTTGCAGACACTCAGTACGCCTGGATCAAAACCCTAGAGTGGCCAATGGCGTGTAGATTAAGCCTGTAGACTACAGATTAAATTCCCATTCCAATATTGCATTTTTATATACTGTAAAATGACCACCGCCAAACACAAAAGTCATCTGGGATAAAGTCATCATAAACTCACTTTAAACCATTCATCATTTTGCTTAATCTTTTGTGTTTTATCTCATTCGGTAAAAAGTTTTCCACAGGAGGCCAGTAGAAAAATGTGCTAATTTGAAATAGGTCCCACCTAAGGCATGCGGTACAGCACTTCACTCATGTCGATGTACACCCCCCAGACACACACATTGTTAACCCCAAGCCCCCCCCTCCACCACCACTTCCCTCTGCTCCAGTAAAGATCAGTAGCCATGCTAATAGTCCCATAGCTCAGCATCATCACCACTAACTGAGAAATTACAATTTGAATGGATCCAAAGGTAAACAAAACAGTTTTTGAGTAGTAATGCTTGGCCGGGTCTATACCATGTTCTTTGTGTACAAAGTTCTTTGTGTACATTGTCTACAATGCATTTACATTTCCAGACACTTTGAAAACCTTTTTCTGAGTTGTCCAAAGTAGACTACAATCATCTTTCAGGATGGGGAAAAGACCGTAAAAGCCATTTGTGAACCCCTCCCTTGTGTATAGGGTTTACTTGAGCAACAACATGCTGTGAGAGAACCAATCGATTTTCGGTCCTTTTGCACAACCACACAATACAGATTATACTACCTATAGATTAGTAAATGAAGTGATAATCACTTCTCTATGGTTCTGTTTTGCAGACACAAACACCTGGACCAAAACTCTGGAGTGACCCATGGTGTGTTGAGCAAGCCTGGAAACTACAGGCAAAATTCTAGCCCATTCCAATATTGTACGTAAATTCCCAGAGTATTTTATTGGTTCACTGTAAAATGACCACCGCTGAACACAAAAGTCATCCGGGGTAAAGTCATCACTTACATATAAATAGGTTCTGTGGAAAACTTAATATAAACCATTCATAATTTTGCTAAATCTGTCCTGTTTAATCTCATTCGGTAATGAGTTTACCACAGGAGGCCAGTAGAAAAACGTGATAATTTTTAATAGGTCCCACCTAAGGCATGCGGTACATAACTCCACTCATGTCCATGTACAACCCCCCCCCACACACACACACACACACACACATTTTTGACCCCCAAACAACACCCCAGACATCACCTCCCTGTGCACAGGTTAGAGATCAGTAGTTATGCTAATAGTACCATAGCTCAGCATTGTCATAGATTTTGCCACTAACTGAACAATTACAATGTCAATGCAGCCAAAGAAGGTGGCTCAGAATTTTTTTAGAAAGCATTGCATTTACATGTCCAGCCATTGTGCACAATTGTCTGGGAGTCGCCCAAAGCGAGTTAACCACAATCTGAATTTGAGTGGGAAAAGGCCCATGATTAGTGATCATGGGCCTTTTTTGTATGCTTGATCAACAACATGCTGAGAGACTTCTGGATGTTAGCCTACATTTGCACTTTTAAAAACCAAAAGTACAGATACACTACACGCCCAATGGATTTATCAATGAAGTGATAATTACATCTAAATAAGTAGAGTTGTACCTAAACTAGGTTTGGTTAAAAATGGCCAGAGAATATTCTCTCAATACTCTAAGTAGCTCTGGATACATTATAAGTATCATAACATCTCTTTCAGTGATAAGTTAGGCTCAAATGCATATACACAGTATGACCAGGTTCACCAAGCCTAGTCCTGGACAATAAATCAACATGAATTGTCCTGGATTTCTTAGTACATGAATAGGCTTTAATTTCAGGCTACAAAACTGGCCCCTTAATGCACGATATAGGCCTATCATTTCAATACTGTTTGCAATTGAATTTGCCCTGGGATTTACCAGACAAAAACACGGGCTTAACTAGATATGTTATTTGGTTAAGGTGCCTTTTATGTCAGGTTCTATTACATCACTCTCTACATGTCTATCTATGTACAACCCCCAAACCTCTTGTGTTTAACTTATAGTACAAAACTTGATCAACAGCATGCTTTATGTCTACAGGGTATGCAAACAAAAATAATTGCATGATGCATTGATGGGACGGAATTCCAACATATTATTTGAGTAACAAAATGAATCTATTATATCTGTCACTACCACTTATAAACATTGCTAAATAAGTTTGTAGGATGTCAAATAACAGGATTCGCTTCCCGGTTCAGGCCGACTATTTCGGCCAGATATTTGAGTAAACAAACAGACTGAGCACAAAAATGCATACATTAGCAAATTTTTATACTATTATTTCTAAGGTGGAAAAAATCATACATGCGAAGAGTTTTTCTCATACGAATTCTATATTAGGTCAAAGTAACGCGTTCAGGGTGTGATTGCGCGTGTGGGCGCGGTCTCACTGACATAGGAACTCAATAGAGAACTTGACTGATTGGTTGCGACCATGACCCACACCTACACATCTCACCCTATAAACACCGCAGCTCCGGATCAATCAGTTTACCTGGTTTAACAGTTTTTAAACGCAGTAGACACCTTGTCGCTACGTTCTATGGGTTTACGGTGATGGGGAAATTAGTCAACTTTTCAAGTCGCTAGCTAATGTACACTTATACGAGTTATTTAGTGGCGATCTCGATATTAGGGTGGCAGCGTTGTTTTGTTTTTGTTTTTTTGCTTGAAAAAGGGGAAAGAAGCGTCCGACCGAGATGGCAGATTGGAAGATACCAGTGAGCTATAATTACAGCCCGTCGTACCACGCGTTTGCCTATGGCCTCGTGTACCAGGCAGGAGCCGAGCAAAATCATCATCCGAACTTCTCCGGCTGGGCGGAATACAACTCGGCCGGGGTAAACGGGGGCTACTACACGCCAACACAGCCGCAGCATCAAACCCCACCCGGGAGCCCAGGGAGCAACACGGGCGCGAGTAGTGGCCCGTACCCCGGTTCTTCTGTGCTCCATTTCGGCGACCGGCACGGTCAAACACAGGGCAGCCGCCTGTTAATTGCCCACAACAGGACTCCACATGGCCAGCGGACGAGGGAAACCGGGCGACCAAGTAGCGACCCTGCGAGCGACTCCGAGTCACACGTACAGACATCACCAGGTAGCTAACCAACTCAAGTACAAAAACCTGTTGTTATTGCATTTATTGGTAGTTAAACATGTGTCTATTTTTAGAAACTACCTGTAATACAATACATTTGTGCAAAAGCTCTGGTGTTGGTGCTATACTTGCATGAGTTGAGTCTCTAATTTAAACAACGATCTCTCTCTCAAACACGATCCACCTTGTTGTATCTAACGCCATCTTGCTAGTACCTGCAGCCAATCGTTTGTCCCTGCCAGTGTAAACGAAGGGTTTACTTTTGGTCAGACATGGTCACTGGCGCCACCACGTGGATGAACTATACGTCTATGGTGGTCGCTTAAATGCATATGGTTTACATTTTCTCAACCATGTAATTTCTTTCGCCTAGATTCTTGGAGTTCTGGAAGCAGCAAAGAGGGATGCATTCCTCAAACCAACCCTCCGACCTGGTTAAAGAAAGAGTTTGATGAAGAGGTGGACAGTGGAAGCCCAAATGGCAGTGGGCACGTCTCCAGCTCTTATCCAGAGGAGGAACCCACAACCCTTCAGGTTCTAGGGAGTAAAGATTGCATCCCGCAGTTGTTACCTCCATCTCCTCAGGAGAGAATTGTGAAGCTCTGCCCCAAACAAAAAGCCAGGACCGCTTTCTCAACAGGCCAGATGGATGCTCTGACCAATCGGTTTAACATCCAGAAGTACCTCACACCATCAGAGATGAAGACACTGGCTGGATTAACTGGGCTGAGTTACAAACAGGTACGTCTCCTGTGTTGAACCCTCCACTAACACATGGGCACACAATCTATACAGTTACACTTGGTATTTGCGTCATTTGACTGACTAACGGCATGCTCTCCGATTTCTTGCAGGTAAAAACGTGGTTCCAAAATCGCAGAATGAAACTAAAGCGACACCAGAAGGATAATAGCTGGGCGTCGGCTGGGTACCCTAACCACGGCTACACCAGCATGCCCTCGCGACCTCAAGTGAGCACCGACCTAACCCCGTACACTCTTAATGACTAAAACATCAGTCCGATTAATTATCTCATTAGGAACTTGATAACATGTATAATTCCTCATTTGTAGTTCTATTGATTTCTACTGTCTAAACAGTCAAATACTTGTTAAGTTTGACTGCACTTTATTAAACCACCACTTGTCCAGCCTAAGCCTTCTGTTGGTTAGTAACAGAAGCAATAGGCGTGGACATATATTAATTCATCCACAATGGAGACTAGTCCCCAGTCTGGACGGTGTCTTAAAGGCCGGATGATACACTTACTGACCACGCCAGTGCTTTTGCTTCGTTAACTTGTGACATGTGATTAACAACCACCGTAACTCTAGTTTCAGGGAGAACCCCAAGCACAGATCCCAGAACAGCATGCCAACGCCCAGCAGTTCAGAGAGGCCGTGTTCCAAAAGAGCCCTCCAATGAACCAGTCTTACTATGCTGGTGGATATCAACTGCCAGCGCAGCCCCCATCGAGGACCCCGGGGAGGTGGCCTCTGCCCCCAGGAGTGACCCACTACGAGTATCCTAATGGCTACGGAGTGGCGAGGGGCTACAGCACTGACAATGTTAACCCAAACTCTAGCATTAACAGCGCTGGGGACACGAGCAGCCCTATTAGTATGCCCATGGTCCCCAATGCTAGCCAGTAAGAGTGTTTGTGGTAAATTCACTGATTTTTTTTTTTTAAATATTTTTTTAACTCCAATGTCACTTACATTTTTTGAACGTGTCCCACAATTAATTGTTGTAGGCCGCATTCAAACTTGTATTCAGTGGTGACATTTTTATCAATTTTTGAAGCTTTATATTTTTGTACTCTTCAATGTTCTTACTAGAGTATTTAATATGGTTTGACACATTCCTTGCGCTTTTTTACACTCCGAACTTGGAGATTGTGCTATGTCTAATGGAAGTGACAAACTTTTATACCTTTTATTCCATCTAATTGGTGCATTGCAGTGCTACACATCTGGCAAACAATGTACTTTTAAGTGTTTGTTTCAGGTTGCATCAGTTCTGTATTCGGTTGTATGATCTTAACATTATGGCCATGTTTTGTCATGATCTATCTGTGTGGTGTTATGGGTGGGGGCAGCGAGGGGGGGGTTGTATTGTATCAGGACTCTGCCTGCCTGTCTTCCTGTTTTTAGGTGAAATGTCATGAAATTGAAAGTTAAAAACTGTGTGTATATAACCAAACCCAGTTGGGTTGTAGAAATAATTTGGCAAACAGGCTTCAAGTGGGATTTGTTGTGTAAAATGTTCTTGTGACATTTGGGCGACGTCTATGGATCGGTAGATCGCAGTTGACCCAGGTTGTGGTTCTTCAAATCCAATATTATCTGGGGAAACATGGCAACTTAACCAGTTTAAATGTGTATGTCTACGCTGAATTTCTTTTTTGGGTAATAAATGTAATCCCATTCCTGAATTGGTTGTCGGACTATTACTTGGAGAAGTACTTCATAAACCAATAACCCTTGACTTTTTGGATTACAGGATGTTGGGAAGGTGGTGTAGCCAAGCTGTAACATGCAGTCCAATTAAAAGCGACTAAAGTACAGAGTTTAATTTCGTAGTCTGGTCTTGGGGTTTAATACAGTTCCACAACAGGAATTTAAATGGCTACTGCAAAGTGAGTTTGATTAAACTGCACTGGCAGAACCCGGATATCCCTGTGTACGTCTACTATTAAGACCTATAATTAGGACAATAGCAACATGTGGCGATGGCAAGCCAATTTTGCTTCAGTGCCCTGCAGCTGGGTGCATCTAGCTCACCAATATTTAAATGGGGATATTGTAATAAAAAGACGTCTTTATTGAAAAGATTGTATATTTACATCAGAAACAAATCAGTCAATGGTGA